>LZPO01087624.1:10115-23498 GCA_001675575.1 Neotoma lepida | reverse complement strand
CAGAAATCAGCACCTAGACCTATAATCACCCAAAATCCAAATGCCTAGACACCAGCATAAGAACAAAATCAACAACAGTCAGGATATTATGTCTCCATCAGAGCATAAATAGCTTATCACAGCAGGTCCAGAATATTCCAAAATAGTGGAAGCACGGATTTTTTTTTTAAATTGGGCCATTGCATATGGTAATTCTGGTTTTATTATAATAAGGACTACATGAAGGAAAATATTTTATCCTTTTTAAAATGAATAATGAATTCCTTTCATTGAAAATTGATTTAGGGTCGTATAGATTAACATGATCAAAGCTCATAGGAACTCATAGAGACTGTGACAGCAAGCACAGGGCCTACACTGGTCTGTACCAGGTCTTCAGAGTATATACTATGGTTTTCAATTTAGTATTTTTTATTAAGGAAATTTGTATTCATTTTACATACAAACCACACATCCCTCTCTCTTCCCTTCTCCCACCCCTCCAGCCTTGCCCTCTCTAATCCAACCCCCATTCCCTCCTCCAACAAGGTATGGCCTCCCATGGGCAGTCTGCAGAGCCTGGTACATTCAGCTGAGGCAGGCCCAAGCCCCTCCCCNTGCATCGAGGTTGAGCAAGGCATCCCATCATAGGTAATGGGCTCCAAAAAGCCAGCTCATGCACCAGGGATGGATCCTGATCCTACTGCCAGGGGCCCCTTAAGTAGATCAAGCTACACAACTGTCTCGCTTATGTAGAGGGCCTTGTCCAGTCCCATGGAGGTTCCATAGCTGTTGGTCTAAAGTTTATGAGTTCCCACTAGCTTGGTTTGGTTGTCTCTGTAAGTTTCCCCATCATGATCTTGATGCCCCTTGTTCATAGACTCCCTCTTTTCTCTCTTCAGCTGGACTCCTGGAGTTCGTCCTGGTGCTTGGCTGTGGATCTCTGCATCTGTTTCCATCAGTTACTGGATGAAGATTCTATGATGACAGTTAGGGTGTTCACCAATCTGATTACTGGGGTAAGCGAGTTCAGGCATCCTCTCCAATATTGCTAGTAGTCTAAGCTGGGGTCATCCTTGTGGATTCATGGGAACTTCCCTAGCACCTGGTTTATCCTTATCCCCATGAAGTCTCCCTCTAACATGGTATCTCATTCATTGCTTTCATACTCCATCTGTGTTCCAGCTCGACCCTCATGTTCCCTTATATTGAATAATCTTATTGCCAAAAAATCTGGGTATTTTAATCAAATAATAACTGTACAGAGTAATATTCATATATGACAGTTTTTCATGGATGTTTAANTCACAGGCAGAACTAAAATTGAAATATACAGATACCTGCAGTGTTAAATGAATATGGATATGCCATGTTCAATTACAAATAATTAAATTTCATAAGAAAAAAATGTCACTGAAAAAAATTCAACCTTTAATGACAAGCATACATATTCTGAACATTTAAAACAAATTTGGCCTGTGATAGACTCAGCCACTAAATTGCTGGCTTTTAAAAATGAAAATGTGAGGTCAGCTTATGAGAACTCATGATAAATCTAGCCATGATAATGCATCCTGTAACTGTCAAATGTGAACAATAACAGGAGATACAGGGGCTATCTGGATGTTGGTGCCCAGCCAGGCTAGCCAATCCATTTGCTCCAGGCTCACTGAGAATCCCTGTCTCAACAAATGAGATGAAAATATTTGAGAAAAAGGCATAACTTTAACATGTGGTCTCCACATGCATATGCTACATGAGTNCATACATGTATACATATGCAAATATATANTCACACATACAATCACATATACAATAGTAAAATAAAGGAGGTAGTNTTTAAAAATACAAATTACCTCAATGTAAGATGATATGATGATAAGCTGATATATTGGAGATGCCTCAGAACTTTTCTCACTCATATAATAAGATATCACTGAAAGTACTTTGTGAGTATTCAACATAGCTACAATTGATTCTTGACTATACAAAGAATACATATATATATATATATATACTTATAAAATCAGTATAAAGATACTAATTTAGTTCCACTTAAAATTATTTTAACAAAGAATTTTAGTATGTGAATTAAAAGAAATGGATTTATTTTCTAAGGTCCTTCACTTAATATCACAAGCCATACTATGTTGCTTTGGTGTTTCCCTAACATCTTTTAACTCCTAATCACTTAATATTGATTCTTTAGAAAAAGATGAATATTATACTGTCATAAAATATTTAAAAAGAGAGTAGATAATACAAAAATGCAAATGTCACATACTTTGTATTTTACATTATATTTCATTGTTTCAGTCATAGACGATATAAATAAGAAAAACATAGATGCCTGATTTCTTTGTATTGAAAAAGAACAGTTATTCGAAAAGATAAAAAAAAAACACACAGATTTACAGGCTTTGATATAAAAATTAAAAAGAATGTTTATAGACCTCCAAAATAGTGAAAGTATCTGTGTTCACACTGGATGCTATAAAATAATGCACTTAAGAACATTATTTTATTTGCACACTACATTTACTGACATTTGCAAAATTGATTGTACTTTTCCTGAAGAAAATATCAATACCCTTTAAAAATTGGACAGTGAACAAATACATAAANATATCCACTAGCTATACAATTTGCTTATGATGCATTAAAAATAAGTACCAAACACAAAAGACTATAAAGTATGAACATTTGGATATTTGAATCTCCCTCATAATCTTTCATTCAGAGAGAAGTTTTGGTAAAATGGTAAACGATTGTTGGATGGTGGTTCTATAGTCTGAGACAACAAAATCCATAAAAAAGTTAGAGATGAGGTAAAGGGATCCAGTATCTAGGACAAATCAGGCAAAATAGTATGAAGTCAAAGTCATCTGAACCTGGATACAAAGGATCATTTATGTGAATGGGCAAAAACTTATTTAGAGTTTAGAATTTCGTATATGTGCCCTTTGACCTTCCTTCCATTTAATGCATTATCAGAGAAGTGTACTGCTTGGGCAAAGAGTGCTGCCTCCCAATATGATTCTGGGACATGGTAGAAAAACTGTAATCACTACAGTGCCCAAGCATGTAGCATATCACCACATTCTATACCTCCTTCACTTTGAGGAGCAAAATCAGTAACTGACTCACACATCTTCCCATAAATAGCCATCATCTTCCAAAGGTTCAGACACATTTGTAGCCATCATTTGCATTGCAGCACAGATGTGCACTGTAACTATTTAATCATATTGAACCATGTGTAGTCAATGGCTTAAGTTTTCTGTTACTTTGTAAGAGAGATATTATTTCAGCTGAGTCTTTAGGTTGCTATNCTGCCTCTTCAAGAATCCTATCACATGAACACATTTAGCTACATCAATATTGGATAATTGTTCTTAAATACACTTTTAGTCTTTGACTAATTTTCCTATAAACCCTCTTAAGTGCCTTCGTTTAAATTATTCTTCAAGACAAAGGGAAATATACAGCATCAGCATATATTAGACTTTGTATCTGTGGGGGGTTAGGGAAAATGATACTTTCTCTTGATGATTTCCTTCTTTATTCTCTATTCTTCTTCTTGGTATACTTTTTTCTAAGGCTTATATATGCCAACAAAATCTTTCAGGCAGCACAGAACTCACAATGTGGTTACATTCCATTTTTCAAATGAATGATTTTAATGAATACAGGTAAAAACATGTTTTTCATCTCCCTTATATGATTAAAAATAGACTCACCCTGATAAGCCATTCATATTTACATCTAAGTAACTTGTTACAGATTAACAGAACAGGAATNAGCAGAAAATATTTTTTTCTCAGCCAACTTTTTTGTTGGAAGGCTACATATTTGGTTACAAAGAAAGAATCAATCATTTTATTATATATCTTGAAAAGGAATCTTAAAGGAATCACAAACCTAAACTTTTACATACAGAAAAGCAATCAGTCAGCTGTACTTTAGATCTTTAGGGTACATACCCATTCATCAATAGTTTTTTTTTTGTTGTTGTTGTTGTTGTTTTTGCTTTTTTTATATTAGGAGATTGAGGGCAGGAATGGGCGCAAGGAATTAATCATCACAGTTGATCATCAACCAAAACTAGCAAGAAAAGTATGTCAGCTAACAACAGTCAGGCTGCTTTGTATTGTTGACCTTAACCTAATGAATCTATAACTCAGCTATGGTCTTTGTGAACTTTAGATTGTTTTCTGGGGTTTTTCATCTTAAGGCTATTATCAAAACATCTGATTTAATTTGAAGTTATTTTGAAGCTTTNTTTCAGCTACTAGTGCACACCGAAACCTGTGACAAAACTTGTGACTGCATCTTTCAGCATCAAGATTAAAGGAATTTGAGCCGTTCTGGGTCCTGGGACTCAGTTATTTTTCTTAATCATTAACTTGAGCTGTGATCTAATGCAGCTCCTTAGTGGGTACTCAAAGGCCCTCACTATTTAACATTTCANTGTATTTATTTTTATTCATCAAAACTCTGTATAAGCTATCATTATTATAATCAATTAGGCAGTACAGCTTAGGGAAGAATTATCTTCATGATATTTCAGAAATAAAATTGCCCAGTCAAACAGGATGTTTTCATGACACAAAAACACTACATTACAGGTACAGGCAGTGGATATCTCCCCACACCACTTCACACCATGTCAGATACCAGAGAAAGATAGCAGAAGCAAACATTTAAAGGCACAGAAGAAGCAATAAACATTCCAGGGTCTATAGTCTTTGGATCTTGCCTAACCAAGATTGACTCAGTGGAGAGTTTGCTCCTGGTGGGCTGACATTTTGAACTTCAATTGCCATCTGCTGCTCCCCTGACACAGCCACCAGCCTGCTAGCAATTTAAAAGAACACCTGGAAGCTCTAGAACCAAAAAATCCAAATGCACTCAAGAAGAGTAGACATCAGAAATAATCAAACTCATGCTAAAATCCATAAAATAGAAACAAAGAGAACAATACAAAGAATCAATGAAACAAAGAACTGATTCTTTGAGAAAATCAACAAGACAGACAAACTCTTATTAAAAAAAAACAATAAAAAGACAGAGAGAGAATATCCAAATTAACAAAATCCCAAACAAAAAGGGGTTAATAACAACAGGAGCTCAGAAAATTCAAAGAATCATTACGTCATACTTCAAAACCTGTACTCCATAAAATTGGCAAATCTACAATAAATGGACAAATTTTTTGATAGATAACACTAACCCCCAGGGTCAGATATTTTTTAAGGCAGAATTCTACCAGAGTGGATAAGGAAAATGTGGTACATTTACACAATGATTATTAATCAGTTGTTAAAAGCAATGACNTCATGAAATTTGCAGGCAAATAAATGGAACTAGGAAAAAAAAGTCATCCTGAGTGAGGTAATGCACATCCATAAAGAAAAACATGTTATGTACTCACTTATAAGTAGATATTAGCTGTAAAGAAAAGGATAGCTGTGCTACAGACCCAGGGAAGCTAAGTAACAAGGAAGGCACAAGGACAGACACATGAATCTCCCTGGGAAGAGCAAATAGACTAGATCTCCTGGGTGGACTAAAGGTGGGTGGGGTTGGTAACATAAGGGATCAGGTGGGAGGAGGAAGCAGAGATTACTGGAAGAGACAAGTAGTAAAGGGGGACATAGTGGGATGAGGTAGAATCCTACGGCAATAGAAACTCTGAGGAATCTGCGAGGGTGATCCTAGCTAAGACTCCTAGTAGTGGGGGTTACAGTGCCTGAACTGGCCATCTCCTATAACCAGTTGAGAATTCCATTGGAGAGACTGGGACTCCAACCCAGCAGAATAACTTTGACCTTCAATTTTCCCTTTGCTGAGGTAAAGGTGTCTCATAAATTGTTGCAGTTGCCAACCCATGACTGGTCCAACCTGAGACTCCATGATAGGAGAGGGAACCCACCAATGACATTCCCTCAAGGGTTAGGACCAGAGGCTGGATATACCAAAGACTTAGGATTGAACTGAACACAACTTGCAAAAAACATGCCAATGCAATGATAACTAGTGAGATTCTGTTATACTCATAAATTGATTACTAGCCCACTTGTCATCAGAGAGGCTTCATCCAGCAACTGATAGAAACAGATGCAGACCCACAGCCAAACATTTGGCAGAGCTTAGGGAATACTGTGGAAGAGGGGTAAGAAAGGATTNTAAGATCCAGAGGGGTCCTGGATAAAATAAGAAAACTCATGGAATCAACTAACCTGTGCTCGTATGGTTTCACAAAGGCTTAATCTACAACCAGTGAGCCTTCATGGGACTGATCTAGACCCTGTGCATAGATGTTAATGTTGTATAGCCTGGTCTTCTTCTGGGACTTCTAAAAGTGGGGTCAGAGGCTGTCTCAGATGGTTTTGCCTGCTTTGGGGACCCTACTCCTCATACATGATTGCCTTGTCCAGCCTTAATTCATGGGGAGGTGCTCAGTCTTACTGCAACTTGATATACCATGTTTGGCTGATATCCATGACAGTACTGCCCTTTTCTTAATAGAAAAATGGGTTGTAGGACATGAGGGAGGAGGAAAGGAGGGAGTGGGAGGAGAAGAGGGAGGGGAAACTTTGGTTGGGATGTAAAAAATAATAAAAACATTTAAAAATAAAAAAAAGTTTTCTCAGGGTAGAGGAATGCATGGAGATAATCAATGTCTACCTGCCCTTCTCATGAGGAGTCAAATGGAAAACTGAGGTAGATTTCAAGTAACACTTACTCTGGGAAACAAATAAGTTTAACTGTAGAGCAATGAATGAGGTATTACAGAGCCTTTATTATGAGAATGATCACCTTGCTTTTGGTGACTCAGTACTGCCACCTGGCCCCTGCTNCTTCATTTGCCCAATTAAGTCCATTGCATTTAATTCATCCAACTGAGTAACAAGATCTCCAACACTAAGGTCTGGCACAAGACAAAAGGTGACAACAAAGCTCTTCAAATGTCTTGTTTCCCTTCTTAACATTTGTGCCTTCTAGGATTAGTGAAGGGCATGTCTTCTTGCCCTTCCTGTTGTGGAGGATTGGATTTTATGTAATTTACCCACTCTAATACGGCAATTTTCCTAAGCCTTAAAATCCCTTCATTAATACTAAACAAANGGATAACAGGCATCTCCCATTTCTTTTCAGTATGCCATCTTTTGACAAATGCTTCATCTAACCATTCAAGCACACTTTTATCACAATTTTGAACTGTGAAGTCCTCCATATTAAACCTAGAATTTCCACCTAGTGGCTGATATCAATAATCTCAGCCTGATACACTATTACATTCCTTCTACTTTATCCCATACTCTTAAATTTCATTCCTCCGTCTATTCTCAAGACTTCTGCATGAATGAATTAGCAAATGCATCAAGCTCTTTAATAGTGTAGTGCACCTATTCATGGACTGCACTTTCTATCTCCCCCCCAGGAAGCCTGTTTAGATTTTAGTATACTTATAGGTCTAGAGGCAAATATTGGTGGGTCCTGAGGGATATCAGCATTATCTTGCCTGCTGTTTACTTTGGGGAAAGCCACTCCTAGCTTAGTAGACAGTGAAGGATTAAATTCCTCAACTAAATGTGGGAAAGACAACATTTCAGGGTGTGGGGCGCATGTACATCTTCTACTGAGGGTGGGAGACTATTTCCTCAAGTGAGATAAATCATTGGGAATCTGAGATTTCAGAGTTCTCAGTATCAACAGGTTCCTCCTCCACATCTCCATCCAAATTACAGGATCCCATTCATTACCAAATAAAGCCCCAACTATAAACACCAACCCTTTCCACAGCTGTAACATTAATTTTCTTTGTAATTGAGTAAATCATTTAATAAGGGTATCAGTTTGATTTTCTGCAATGTGAGCTTTCTAGACTACTTCCTGTTGGCTGGGGGCACTGGTAAGCTTTGGACCCTGAGAAAATTTAGGATAATGAATAAGTCTTGGCTGGAGTAGTCTGTGGGCCTGAATCATCTCAGCCAGTAGCCTTGAAGCTGTTTTGGATGCTGGATCACTTGGTCCATCCATTTTCATTGGTGTATGTCTCCTTGCTCTGAAATACATAAATTTCTAAATGTAACATACATATATGCATTAATACAACTATAGACTATGTATTGCACATAAGCCAGCCAAAGATGACTTTTGTTATGTGTTTGAGCAGGTAATATATTCATCACATGTCTCATAATTCTTTTAGGTTTATTTAGGCTTGTAGCCAGGATTTTTAGGGGGTTTTCCTCAAATAAACCTGATTTTTCTTAATCTGGAATGAATCCATGTCCTCTCATTTCCTATGGAAATAAAAGCATAACCTCTCCTCCAATGTAACATTTCTTTTGACTTAAATTTTGAAGTCAAGATATTTTTAAAATATATAGACTGGTTGAATCTAGCAATTTTTATAATCCAGTGTCTCTTAATAGCCAAAAAGTTGAAAGGCAACACAATAACACACAGGATCCAGACCTCTATTTATTTCCCATTTTTACATTGCTTATTATACTTTTTATTATTCTATTCCTTTTTAAAGGACTTTTTCTACCNTTTTTTTCTCTTGCAAGCATATGTATATTTTTAAACACATCATAACCCATTTAGAGGTTTTTATTTTTTGTCTAATGTCTTTATTGCATATCTGTAACCTTTTCTGTCTGTATGAGCAAAACCCATAAATCTGTCATGTGGCATGTTGGCTGAGCCCTTAATCTTGCAGACAGTGGCTGGGAGGAACCTCTCTGTACTGTGGTTATGTGAGAGACTGTGGGAATCTGCCACACTGTTTAGCTCACGGTGGTTGGCAGCTGGCTCCATCTCACGGGAAGCTGTTGAGAGAGGTGTCCCTGCATTGTGGCTATCATGAGACTGTGAGACTATGGAGTTAAAACTGGCTCCATTTTTGTGTCTTTAGAACCTTTTTAAAACTTTTTCAGGTCTTATGTGGACTTATTTCTGACAGTGGGCACCATTTGTAGGCAGAGTTTTCCTGTCCCAACCACCTACTCCAAAATAACTGGCAGCCACTTCCCAAATAACTGACTCAGAGACTTAATATAAGTACTAAATGCTTGGCCAATAGCTGAGGCTTGTTGCTAGCTAACTCTTACATTTAAATTAACCCATATTTCTTATCTATGCTTAGCCACATGACTCATGGCTCATTACTTCATTTTCTACATGTCCTGCTTCCTCCCTCCTATCTCCCATCATTCTCAGTTTGGCTATCCTGCCTACACTTCCTGCCTGGCTACTGGGAAATCAGCTCTTTATTAACCAATGAGAGTAATACATATTCAAAGCTCTTAGATTTATTACCATTCTCCATTTAACAAATTTCTTTTGAAGAACAAATGGAAAAGAATTCCAACGACTGGTCAATTCTTCAATATTTTGAGCATTTAGCTGCTTTTGTATCAGCTGCCTGTAATTTTTCTGTTGTCAAAGGCCATTGTTCTACTTACACAGGCTTGTCAGCTAACCATTTTGAAGGCAGAGCTGTTGGTACCATAGAAATATGAACAAGTGTTGTGCTCTGCTTATGTATAACCTGAATGGCCTATTACTGTTTTTGATAATAACTTTTAATGTTTATCTCAGAAGCATACTTTATATCATGGTCTGTTTCTGAGACTGGAGGAATGCTAATTTCTGTTTTCCATTGCTGTAACAAACCATGGCCCCATAAGAGTTTATGTTGTGTTAGAATTACTGTTTTGTTAGACACATATGTCTTTAATTGTCTTATCTGTCCTTCTGTCTCTATACACTTGACCCACCGTGTACTTTATTTTACTTGAGATAAAGTACTGATCTTGAAACACTGAAGATTTATCCCTTGAAGAAGCCAATCTGGATGCCAAGGTTTTGGTGAAATTGTGATTACCTTTATACCTGTGTTCAGTAATCCTTTAATTATAATGTCATTTTTTCATATTTATAGCTTTGGTCTTTGAGCATTTATAGAAATTTTCCAAAATACTTGTTTTATGGTCTCTCCTGAATTTTCTGTTTTATCTGCTGCTATTCTGTCCTTGATCATATCCAAAGCAGTATGGTTTTTAATAATAGGTATTAAGTCTTTTAATTGATCTGAGGATAAGTTTCTCCAAGTCAAACAGGGAATGATTGAACCAAGTTTGGTACTGGGGCCTACAGATGACCCCTTAAGGCATTTCCCAATGGCAAAGTGGTACTTTGTCCCTTGTTGATTTGCATTCATTAGTCCAAAGCAAGACTTTGACATACTTTATGAATACTACAGAAATCTAGGGCCCTCTATTTGGATTATCTCTAAAAAAAGCTTTGTTTTTAGGAATGCTTTGGTTACAATCCCCTGTTTAATCTTATTTAACACAATTAAAACATCTGGCATTTTTATTTTTCTTAAAATATTTAGAAATTACTTCTCCTATCAATGTAGCATAAAAATGTGAGATCCAATAAAGCTGTATATCTAATCCATTTATCTATTGGTTCTGATCTTGCCTTTAAAGACCAAATCACCCTCTTCCATTCTGAATTAGCATTTTTAAAAGCCAAAGGTTCAAATAATATTTATCTGACTTCTATATCTGATACTATTCTATTTACAGCTGAAGTGAATCTTTGCAAAAAATCAGTGAAGGCTTCTTTTGGGCATTTTATAAGTTTAGTAAGTGACTCAGACCTCTTTCATGATTCTTCAACTTTGTCCAAGGCATTCAAAGCTGCTAAACAACATAAGGCCAAGGTGTGATCATCAAATTCAAACTGTTTGCAAATCAGCATATTGACCTTCACTGAAAAATAGTCTTGGGAAATATCAATATCTCTAGCATTTTTTCATTGTTTTCTGGTCCTAGCTTCTTCTTTCTACCATGTTCTCCATTGTTACTGAGGTCCAGCTTCCAATATTGCTGTTGCTAAACATTTCCAGTCTTGGGAGATAATTGTGTTCTGAGTTGCCCATGAATTTAACATCTGCTTCACTCATCATGAACGCATACCATATGAAAGGAACACTTTCTTATATCTCCTCAAATATAATATTTCTACAAGATTCAATTTATCTTCTGTACAACCTTGAAGATGCCTATCATCTATTGGTCATTCTTATATAGTAACTGGATAAACTAAGGCTGGTTATCTAGTAACCTTCAACTGCCTTTCTTCAGTTTCATCATACAATGGTATAGTAGGTTCCTGTTTAAATACCTCTGACTGTGTTTAAGTATTTTTCTCACTTTCATTAGTAGGTATTTCTAAGGTTTGTATCTTAACAATCAATTTTTCATACTTGGCACAGTCATCAAACCACTTATTTATTTATCTATTTATTTATTTATTTATCTATTTATTTATTTATTTATTTTGGTTTTTCAAGGCAGGGTTTCTCTGTGTAGCATTGGTGCCTTTCCTGGTACTCACTCAGTATCCCAGTAGTGTTGGTGCCTTTCCTGGAACTCACTTGGTAGCCCAGGCTGGCCTCAAACTCACAGAGATCCACCAGTCTCTGCCTCCTGAGTGCTGGGATTAAAGGCGTGTGCCAGCACCACCTGGCTTCAAACCACTTTTTTAATATTTAAATATGAATTACCAAACTTATATTGACAGCCTTATGTCAATCCAAGATAATTTGATTATCCCTTCATTAACTTTTTTCATTTCCAAGCCATCCATTCTGGTACTATACAAAATTCTAAATCCCTGAATTGTAATATTTCCCATTGTTAACATGGGTAAATTTTCTTTGGACTTCCTAGGTGTCTTACCAAATCTGCTGCCATGTGTGTGGCAGTGGCAGGACTGTGAGACACTTGGGAATGGGGTGCAGACACAAGACATAAGGGAATGGCTGCAAGAGAAGCTACCCAGGAAGCAGCTGCAGCAGCAGGAAGAATTGGTGGCTTCAGAAGTGGCTCTGTGATCTCGTGCCAATCGTTGGATATCAAATGCCATTTTTATCTAAATTGTTCTATTTACCAGTAAATATTCAAAAGTCACATATCAGGGTGAAAACCTGCTAGATCAGAGGGCTGAGAAGCTACTAGGTGACCTTCCTTTACCTCCAGAGACCCAGCAAGAAAGTGTCTCTCCTTCTTTCCCAAACCAAATTGGACCATACATCTCTAAGTCCCTCCTTCCTTCTTGTGCATCTCTCTACCTGACTTCCTAAGTCCTCTGTACTCTCTATGGACAATTTTTGTAAACAGGTCATTTGCCTTGCCTCCTAATCTAAAGTTCATTTTATTAACACAGTCTTTGAGTCTCACAGTGCAATCAAATATCCTGCAACAATGTATTGATCAGATTAAGATATATTTCCCTACCTTAAACATCCAGATTAAAAGTGCATCTTCTCACTTCAAATGATTTAATTAAGAAAAAAATACCTCACAGGTGAACTCAACCACTTGGGTTTTAGTTCATTTCATATGTAGTCAAATTGACAGCTAAGAATAACCATCACATATATAAAAAATCATATCCTCTAATGAAGAAAAACTTGAATGTTTACAAGAAGGGAAGTCATCTCTTTCTTTCATTAACTAATTAAATTTGATGTTTGGAAATGTCTAATATATATAATCTTGATTGCTTGTATCCTGTGATTTCTAGTTTTGTATCAACTTGACATAAGCTAGAGTTGTCAAAGAGAATGAAACAACAACTGAGAAAATACCTCCATAAGAGTGTTCTATTGGAAAGTCAGTGGGGTATTGTCTTGACAATGATTAATGTAGGAGAGCCCACACCACAGGATTAGAGCCACCCATAAACAGAAGGTTCTTAGTTGTATAAGAAAGCAGGCTAAGCAATCCATGAGGCGTGAACAAGTTAGTAAGCTGTACTCCTCCATGCCTCAGAGTACTTCAAAATTCCTGTCATGAAGTCCTCCATTGTCTCTTGGATGACGGACTCAAGCATTAAAAAAACCTCTCTCTCTCTCTCTCTCTCTCTCTCTCTCTCTCTCTCTCTCTCTCTCTCTCTCCATACATATACATCTGAATAGCTGTAGTAATTACTCTGATAGGTCTTTCATTCTTACAAGTGATCAGTTTTGACTAGATGTACCACACTGCTACTGAGATTCATTCTGTGGCACAAGTTTCACTTCCAATTACTGACTAATTTATCCCAATAAGAACCATGCCACTATTGCACTTAAGGGCACACCTAACTTAGCAAATTCTTGTTATGNTTAACAGCATTCATTGCTTGGTAAAAGTTTTGATACATTTTCTCCTTTGTAGACTGTGTAACACCTTGAGGAAGAGTGTTTCTAGCTCCAGCTTTTTCTAGATGTACTGAGAAGGGAGAGAAAACATTGGGGTGGAAACTGGAAATGTTTTACATTTTCAGAATTATGTCTTTTTTACTTGAAAGTATTTTGCCATTTGTTCAAGT
>LZPO01087623.1:61806-72697 GCA_001675575.1 Neotoma lepida | reverse complement strand
CCTCCCAGGGATGGAGAGATCTGGGAGACAGGACCAATGCTGTACCTCTCAGGGATGGAGAGATCTGCATCTTCTCAACCCACCCCTAACACACAGAAAAATGAAACAGAAGAGCAAGCCACAGAAGGTAGAATTCTTGCTGTCCTTGCCCCTCTGAAAAGTGAGAGACCCGGGTTAGTGGGACATTGAAGACCATGGAGAAGCATCTGCAGAAGGGAGGGGGTGACCTAAGGTCTATCAGAAGTCACAGATGGTGTATCATCATACCGAAGCTTTGGCTGGCCTTTAAAAGCTAGGGACTACGTTCCATGGCTGCCCAAGGACGGCAAAGAGAGACGAGAGAAATGCAGGCAATAGCCTGTGCCTATTGCAATCCCTGTTTCCTGTTTGGATGTCCACAGGGATATAGAAGAAAGCCTGCTGTCATACAGAAAGGAGATGGGCTGGGCAAGGGGACTATTGTTTTAGCAGAATTAATGACAAGCTATTGAAGAACAGTAGGCAGAAGGAGCCAGGCAGTTAGGGATTTCCATCTCCACACCCCATCATTGCAGTGCATAGAGACATATCATATTTTAGTCTATACACTATAATTGGAATACAGGGAGCCTTGGGTCCAGGTGGACCTGGGTTTAAACTCTAGTTCTGTTATTTCCTAGCTGTAAAGTTCATGGAAGCCTCTTTCTTTCATCTCTAAATGAGCCTAGTAGTTTTTGAAAGTATTGAATGTACCTCCTTCCACATAAGCACCCATCAAAAGATGAGTTTTTTTTCTTTCTGATATGATTATAATAATCTGTTCTCCAGGGAAACTCCAGTGCAGGAACTTGGAGCTGGGAGACTCTCTGGGTTCTTGCTTCTAAGGGCCTTCACTACAGCAGATGAGAAGAGAGGTATAATCAAATGGGTGACTTCTACAAGACCTTGGACAAGTGGTCACTCTGTTTACTCATCAAAGGCATACACTCGGGTCACCATGATGTCCCTAGGCATACTGAAACACTGGAACTGAGTCTGCAGAAGTGATGGCATTTGCTGAACTTGAGCTGTGAACAGCTGTGCTGGGCTAGAAATAACTTTTCAAATGATGAGTTTCTTTGCCAAGGCAGAGGCACAGTTCTCAGTGGGCTTGGAACCATAGGAACATCTAATAGAGAGGTCTCCTTTCACGGTGACACCCTGCAGCCTTTTACCTGCCAAACAGGGAGATGGCCAAGTTTTAGAACAGACTTTTTAGATTTTTTNGGGACAAAGACNCAAGGAAAAGTTCAAGGGAAGGAGAAGCCTCAGTAATTTATTAAGGTGAGACAGGTCCAGCAAATCAAAATCCCAGTGGGAACTGTAAACTTTGGACTTTTCAAACTCTGGCTCCTGTCTCCCCTGCTGCTGTCGTCAAGAGTATTTGTGGATGTAATAGCCAAATCTGTGTCCCCAGCACACAGGCCAACTAAGGGAAGCAATGCTCTTTGGTGGAAAGTCATACAAATAAAGACATCCTAGGAAAGCGATTGGGCTGTTCTTAGTGATTTTTGACCAAAAAAGAGAGCCATGGAAAGATCTTGTCACCATGTATGACCTGCAAACCATAAATGAATAAATAAATAAGAACTATAACTTGTAGAATGGAAGATGCTAACAGGAATAGCACCTGACCTGACCCATGCTCAAAGCTTTACAAGTAATACATGGCAGATTCTGAAGTAAACAGACCTGTGTGTGTGACCTGATGGAACCTTTCCATTGTCTAGGCAGCTGGCATACACTTCTGAGGCAGGAGCATACACTTTCAGAAAGGGCCCTAAGCCCCTTAAGGAAATGGTACCCATGAAACACTAATGTTATTCGCTTGGAGAGTAGGGTGAAAATAACACTGCACACTGATTCTGAAGGAACAGGATAGCCAAAGGGAATACATTTTGCCTCTCATTTCTGATTGGATGATTCTCTAAAATTCACGTCCAGTTATTTGTTTGGATATTCCATCATACTTCAGACAGAAGCAACGGTGTGATGGTTAGATGCTACATTCAGGTTACTGTATTTAACATGTGACTTTGTTACCCGACTGCTCTTGATGCGGTTCCAGCTGCAGCAAGCCCACCATTTTAAACTTATTTTGTTTACAGAAAAGTGAATTCCAGGTTCTGTATCAGAAGGCAGCAATGGTCCCTCCTCTTCAAGCTGTCAGTTTCTCTTGCAGTTGCCTGGAATCCAGGACCTTATGGTCAGGGGACTTAGCAGGGACTGTTTCTCAGATTCTAAGAACTTGCTGATGGGACATGAGGGAGCTTCTGGGAGCTAGGGACCCTTTGTGTTCTAACCTCTAGAGACCGGATGATTTGAACAACAAATTTACCACTTATAGTTTTGGAAGCTGGGCAATTCAAGATTGAAGTTTGGATCCAAGATCAGAACTGGGCCTGGTAACCCAGGCCTGTCTTTCTAGACATTCTTGAGGCTGAGGCAAAAGGATTCCAAGCTCAAGACTGGCCTGTGTTCCAGAGGGTGTTGAAGGCCAGCCTCATTAACTTAGTGAGACTGTCTCAAAATAAACAGAGGGCCCAGCAGCCTGCCTGACATGTGTGAGGCCCTAGGTCAATTCCCAGTTCTGAAAAAAAAAAGTGCTACCTGCTTCCTGGTTTTAGATAGCCATTGTCATTGTCTTATCATAGCATCACATGGAAAGCAAAGAGATCTCTTAGGGGTCCCTTTCACAAGGGCACTAATCCCATGCATAAGGACTCTGCCCCCATGGGTCCTGTTGTCTTTTGACATACTTTAGGACTGGACCACCCCCACTGAGGTCCATGGGGGAAGAGAGAAAAAGAGCAGTAAGGGGCAAGGAGAGGGTTGAGGAGGAGAGGGAGAGGAGAGAAAGAGAGAAGAGAAAACTTGGGAAGGGTAAGGAGTTGGAACCTTTAAGAAGTGAAGCCTAAGGAAAGGAGGTCAGGTCATTCGGATTGTATGGTGGCTGAATGTGAAATGTCCTCTATAGGCTTGTGGACACTTGGTCCCGGGTAGTGGCACTGTTTGGGGAGGTTTCGGAACCTTTAAGAGGTGGAGTTTGCTGGAGGAAGTACATTATTGTGCTGGGTTTTGAGAGTTTATAACCTCTCTCTGCTTCCAGTTCACTCTCTGCACTTTCTGTTTATGGTTGAAGATCTGATTTCTCAGTTTCCTGCTCTGGCACCACCCCCACCCCCGAAGCTGCCAATGTGGATTCCTGCTCTGGACCATAAACTCAAATAAACTCTTATTGTACAAGTTGCCTATGGGGTGCAAAGTTCCTCAAGCCCACAGATCACACACACACACACACACACACACACACACACACACACACACACACACCATGTCTCCTCAAAGAAGGGAATAACTATTTTCCACCTAGAAGGCGAGGCGTGGATATTAATGACCTGGGGACCTGTGCTATCTGTGGAGCCAGACCTCAACCAAGTCCCCCAGAATGTCTATCCCAGACTCTCCCTTCCCAGACCTTCATATTTAGCTCTCAGGTGATACTTCCTCAAGGGAGATATCACATGTACTTTATAGCCTGCTGACCTCTATGCAGTCTCGGTCAGAGACCACACCAGATCCTAGACCATTTAGCTGTAGAGCCCATCTTCATGGTCACGTGTACTTTGCAAAGGAGTTTCTATGTAGGCATGCCTTAAGCTTTATTGTGCACCTGGGATTGGAAAGATTGTTGCCTGGAAACCTGGAATGGGAATGAATGGTGGTTGCCCGGAGACTTTCCCAAATTGTACCGTGTTTAAATATGCTGGCGATAAAACACCTGGCATCAGATGCTCTTGAAGTTTGATCCGGTCTGACTAAGTCTGAGTTTTCACTCTCATCTCCTCCAGNTTCCGGGACACCTGCAGGGAACACCCTCCCCCGCTGTTGTCTTGGTAATGCTTCCTACATGTTGCAGGAGAAGTAACTGTTACAGGGTGTGTCTTTGAAGTGGCTTTTCTTGTTTTTTGTTACTAGCTGCTCCTGGTGATGATTCTAGTAAACACATGTTTCCTAATACTCATATTGAGAAATTCACATAGGAATTCATTTTAGGAAATTTCCTAATATTCATATTCAAAAGCAACTGCTATAGGGTGTGCCTTTGGATGGGATATAGAGACCTTACCCTCCTTCCTCTGGTTGTGAGGTGACAGACCCCCTTTCCCCTTCCTTCTATTACGATGCTTCAGTACAGGCCTCAAACTAGTAGGGCCATCTTAGGTCTCCAAAACTGTGCCAAAACAAACCTTTTCTCTTTATATCCTGATTATTTAATGTATTTTGTGACAGTAACAGGAAGCTCCCACCACAATGAGGAAGGGTAGGATTTTAACACATGCTTTTGGTAGAGACATGGACAGTATGTACGACTAGTCTTTATCATCGGTGCACAGAAGCACATGGATCCCTGTCTTGTGAATTAAATGTCTCAAAGGGGGACTAATCGGAATTGTTAACTTTTTCTGATTACCTAAAAAAGAAATCCTAGGCAAGCCAAGGGTGCTGTTTATAAGGTTTGTTAATTAGGCCAATCTCAAATTTTATCACATTTCCTGTTGAACGTCAGTGAGGTGTGTGTGTGGTGTGAGGCAAAAGGCTGACTAGAAAAATCAAAACTAGCCTGAGATTTATAGGGAAATATCAAATTAACCTACTAATATGATCTTTAAAATAATGGTTATCCGTTTGCATTAAGAATATAAATTTTCTCTTTTGAGATAGAATCTCCTGTAGCCCAGGCTAGCCTCCTGCCTTCACCTTCTCAGTGGTGCATGCAGTACCAGCATGCACCATCATACTTGGATTATAAAAATGAAAAANAGAATTAAATTTAAATGCAGATGATTTGAGACAGATTTGTAAAGTCCTCGTTGGATGCTCTTACTTATGTTATTCTGCTCTCGAAAGAAAAAAAAAAATTGGAAATCCAAACTCACACACTGTTGGTTGGCGTCCCTTCTATGTTCCAGAGCCTGCAAACTGCTTCCTGCCTGTCTTCTCTCAGAAGTCCCACCTTAGATGCCTGCATCACCACCTGCCTGGCCATGGATATCAGACTTCTCCTTTAAGGGCACAGGGTGCCTCCTTCAAAGTCTATGGCAAAGTCCAATGCACAGATAAAAGCAAACTGCTTTAGTCAGAGCAGAGATGGGAGCCAGATCCCTGCCAGTTCCTCCCCTTTCCACCATCATTACTTTATTAGTTAATTAATTCATCCATTCATTAATTCAATAAATATGAATTGAAATTTGTCAGCCCCAAATCTGCCAACAACATAATCTCCAGATTGGGTTGCCTGGCTCAAATCACGTCTTTATAATCTGCATCCACCGTGATAATAGAGTTCATTTTCTAAAACTCAGGTCTAATCTGACCACTCAGTGGTTGCCTTGCTTCTCACTGACAGTCCATCTTTCATGTCCTTCAGCGCTTTTCCAGACAGCATTTCCCATCTTCCCTCTTGATGCTACAAGCTGAGCACCAGAGAGACATTCCCCAAAACACCTCGGACATTTCCATACACTCACCTCTGATTATGCAGTTATCTGCCTACAGCACACAGTTCCCTTCTCTCCACTGTGTTATCTTGAGTATTTTTATGTAAATGTTACCTCTTCTGCTAATCCTCCTCCGACTACCACAGCACTCAAACTATATGACTACCACAGCACTCAAACTATATGACGTATGGTCTGTCCACTCTGCCCTTCTTACTCAGAGGCAGATGTCTTACTTAATCTTATCATCTCCAGTATCTAATGTCTTCATAGCACTGATTAGTCTTATGGTTTGAATATGGAATGTCCCAGGCTCATGTTCTTGGATTCAGCTGCAGCTGATGGGCTCTCAGGAAGTGACTAGATCATGAGGTCTCAACTGATCAGTGGATTAATTCCTTGGTAGATTCACAATACGATGTTGGAGGAAGTGAGTCCTGGGGCATACCTTAGAATGACATCTCTTGCCCTGTCCCCCAGCCCATGCTTCTCCTCCACTTCCAAGTAAGCAGCTTGGTGCTGCCATCTGTTCCTGGCTGTGATGTCCAGGCTCTCCTCAGGCCCAGCGCCAACCATGGACTGAAATCCCTGAAAAGCTCAACCAGAATGTCTCCTCCTTTTGACTGTTTATTTCAAGCACTTTTCACAATGACAAAAAAGTTTATTAGCACAATCAGGAATATCAAACTGGTTGTATTCATTTATTTATGTGTTTGTTTGTTTATAGTTTTGATACAGAGCTTAAAACTCATGGTGATCTTTCTGTCTCAGCCTCCTGAGTACTGGGATTATAGNCATGTGCCTATATTACCTCAGTAGGCCAATTCCAATTGATGAGTATTGGATGTCTTACATGCTGTTTTGAGAAAGATACCATCTTATCTACATTCGGTGCCTTATTGACTAGTAATATCTGCCATAGACCAGAGTTTGCGGAGTNAAGGCATGCTTGCTATNTTTCTTTCTTTATGACAGTAAATGCATAATATTTGGATTAATGTATTTCTTTAAAATAAATGAGTGGGTCTATTTCTTTTAAANTATGAAATTTAGGCTTTTAGTAGTTAAGATCAACCCTACATTGAGTTTAGCAAACTTTTGCTGTTTTGACTTTTCTGAGTCTAAGGACATACCACTTTACATGTGCCTGATCTTGTCTTGATTTTTCCTAAGTGATACGGGTATTTCATTTTGGGACCAAACTGAAGTTGCAACACACGTGGGCATTCCTTTTAGGTTGGAAAGTGACTATGTGGCATCACTTTGAATAAAGTATTCTGCATGAGGAATTTCTGTGATGGTTCCTGGGTAGGTCTGAGAACTGAAGGAGAAAGAGGTAACTATGCAGTGTCTTGACCCTGTGATGTCCACCATTTCTTACTGATGAAAGGGGCCCAGATGGAGGCTGAAGAACTTTTCATGAGGGACTTGGTGAGGCATGGAGCCCAAGCAGCACGACTTCAGTGCAAGTGGCAAATAAGACGAAGTATCAGGAACAGNCTAAGTGCTGCTCAGTCCTGGGAAGGGTGTAGCTGNACATATACAGGTATGCACTGCCTTCGCAGTCAGCCTGGGACCACAAATGCTCAGCAGTCTTGGCAGAATGTGGATTACTATATACCCCTAAAAAGTAGACCAGTGCTGGGTCTGGGGCTCCCTAGAACAGGATCCAGGGCTTTTGGCAGATATAGAAGTCATACCTATGACAGGAAAGGACTTGTTTGGGAGCNTCAGTGAGTAGCCTGTGGGCAATGCTGGTGTCACTTGTGGGACACTCATTTAGAGCAAGTCAGGGATGGAGAGTAGTGTGTGTTAGTACTGGCACATGGACACCCTTTGCATCTGGGTTCTGATGAGATCTGAGACACAATTGGATCCTATGAGGTTTAGGGAAAACAGATTCTAGGAAGACAGACAATTTCTGAGAAAAAGCTGCCAGAGTGACAACCTTGTCTCCTGTCATCTATTTCAGAAAATTTGACTAGTGTCTTACCAGGCATGTGGTCTATAAGGGACGTTTTGACCAGGGTAGCTATTTAAGGAAGCAACTTTGAGAACACAGAGCATTGAGGTCCCAAGCTGGTTCCAAGTCTCCCTGGGCCCTCTGACTGATGGAGTCTGAGCAATTTATTTCTTGTTTGGTTTGCAGTAAGGGGCAGGATGAAGAAGAGAAAGTGACGATTGAAGTGGCGATTTATGGACTGAAATATGGTTTGGAGTTCCTTGGGGGAAGGAGAGTCACCAATTCAAATCTTCTGTGTGTAAGTCAGACACAACAGGTGGCATCTGCTGTCACCTGGCTAATAGCCAGTCAACATTTGCAATACTGAAGGTGTCAAACCATCCTGGAGAGTTTAGAGCAGGACTGACCTGGTCTTAGCTGGAGAGATTGGCCCCTCATCTAAACCCCCTCCCGCTGCTGGGGTCCTTCCTGGCACTAAACAGTCAGAACCTTCCCAGCAGCCAAATAGTACACAGGCTTCCTTCATCGGCTCATCACTGGCAGAAATACAGCTCTCAGGGTGTTCAATCCAGACCATGAACCAGAAGTCAGAGCTTCTTNCCAGCTGCAGGTTTACCCAAGGAAGATGGAGTGTTTTGCAAAATTCCACAGCTGTTAGTCTCCGGGCTGACCACACCCCAGGGCAGTAGGCTGTTTCTGTAATAGTAAACTCTCCTGGGCCAGACTCCTTTAAGATGTGTGATGTCAGCAGTGTTCCGAGGCAACATTACAGCTGACTGAGCAGAAAGCCTTCTGGAAATCTCTGTGAGTCGGCTGTTAGCCCACTGTCCTTTCCTCAGTTCACAGAGAACCTGCCCTCCGAGAAGGACGATCTGTGAATGTTCTCTGTGCCTTCATTATCAGTGGCTTCACCAGCGGCTGTCGCTTCTTGCCCCTGCTCAACACTGGCAGATGCCTTTCCCCCACTTAAACATGCATCTGAGGGTGACCGAGAGGGCCTGGAAATTTTTAGTGCAAATATGAACACACAGGGCCTTGCCTTGCTCATTCCAGGTGGGCAGAAGTGCCTCAGGATACTCTGGTTACCGATCTAATCTACATGGCTGCCTCCTGCCCGCCTAGATGCAGCTGAAGGAGTTAGTGTCTCAGAACGTTGAACTGTTGTGTATTAATTGGCCATTAAGATACCACCTCTGTGTATAACTTGTTCAGATCTTGCCTTTTTTTTCTTTTAGCTTGTGGGGTTTTTTGTTAGTTTTTTTGTTTTGTTTTATTTTCATATAGTCTATCTTGAGTAAGTACAGCCTGTTGGTCGGCTTCCTGTTTGGGGGGTTTTCACAAGGTCTCATGTAGCTAGCCCAGGCTAGCGTTGAACTCACTACGTAGCTGAGGATGACTTTGAACTCCTGACCTCCTCTATTTCTACATCCACTGGGATTACAGGTGTGTATTGCTGTGCTCAATTTATGTGATGCAGATGATTGAACCCAGGGCTTTGTGCATGTTAGGCAGCCCCTCTACTAACTGACGCCCCAAACCCCAACTTCCTATTTTCATAAGTAACGTTTCCCTGGAGAGTGTCCATTGGCTTATGCGTTATTTGTGGCTGCTTTCTCTGCTCATAGGGAGGGGCAGGTATTCTGCTAGAGGCTACACTATTCACACTGACACCTGAAGAAAATGTCATATCCTTGCCTCAATGGTTTGACCCTTTCTAGAAATACACAGTGCATAAACATGAACACATACTATTCCACATACCTGTTAGATTGCCATAGAGCATAACACTTGAGAGACTAACAAGGAACTACGTATGTGTAAGCTCGTTCACAGCAGTGTCTGTCAAATTTCCAAAGCTTTCATTTTTCACTAGGAAAAAAGGACAAGTTTTCTGTATATACTGGGATACTTCTTATGGGACTCCAATAGTTCTAAACCTCTAAAACATGAAGTTGAGGGGGAAATACAAGTTGCAGGATGATACATACAACATCAACACGCTATTTACGTAAATTTGAAATTGTGAAAAATNTCTACTTTGTTAAAAATTAAGAGTATATACAAGCTAGACAGTACTACAGAGGCCAGGCCAGGTGTGAGGAACCAGCTAGAAGAAACAGCATGGCTTTATTTCTAACAGGCATAGAAGTGGACAGGGGCTTTTTCCCCAGGACTCGTGTTTCAGGACACAGGCATAAAACTCTGTATCTCAATGATTTTCTCAGGGTAAAGAGAACCAAGACAGCACATTCCTACCTACAGGCCCACTGCCTTTTGTGCTAGTCCAGGCTAGGAGCCAAAGAACTGCCATGAAGAAGTGTTTTGCTACCGTGCAGTTCTAAATGCCTNTATCTATTTGTTTGCTGAAGCATCAACCTCTTCAAGGTGTCAGCTCATTTACCTGGACCCTGTGTAGGATAAATGCAGGTAGAATACATAAGCACTAAATTCATTNCTTCCAGGAAGAAACAAAAGAAAAGGATCCAGAAGGCGTTCTACTGTGTTGTAACTATCCATGTTTCGTTGCTTTAAAGCACAGGACACAAGTGTGACAAGATGCTATGATGTGATTAAGCAGACAGTATGTGAGTCCACAGGCCAGAAGAAAGGTGTGGAGTAGAAAATAATCAGCTTCTTGACAGAAAGCAAAAANGGCTGAATATGATGGTGCATGCCCTTTAATCCCAACATCAGGAGTTTGTGGTGGNTTTCAGACCAGCGTGGGCTGCATAATGCTACCCTGTCTCAAAAATCAAAATATGTGTGGGGTGATGGAGAATATTTGTCTACTCTTCTATACCAACTAATATTTAATAGGCACTATTAAGTGGGTGCTGTATAGAAAGAAAGACATCGGGAAGGCTGCAGAAGCATGTTTGATGTATCATGTACCAGGTCAGCTTCAGGGATGCAGTTGATAGGATTCAACTGGAGACCATCCAGTTTTCCCTTTAATTTCAGTTGTGAGGTCTCAGTTATTTTATCTTGCTATAACAAAATGCTTGAGGCTGGGTAATGTGCAAAGAATGGAAGTTTTTTAGCTCACAGTCTGGAGGCAGAGCATGCATGACAGAGAGAGCTCACATCATAATAAAACCACTCCCTGATGGACTGTCACTCTATAAATAAATAGTGTATTTATAAGAGTAGACCCCTCAGGCTCCAATCACTCTCCAAAACCTAAAGAGGTTAATCTNTGTCATTNCAGTTACTTACTGTATGGGGTCAAGTTTCCAGCACAGGGCATTTGAGGAACAATTTCAAATTACATCAGAATCCCCATTCTTCCCTCAATTCTGAGAATATCTACTAGATAGCCCTATAATGAATATTATCACCCTTTATATTACCAAAGTTAGTTCCTGTTGCTGATTATCAAAGCATCTTGGAAAGGATCTATCTACGCTCA
>LZPO01087623.1:32395-43111 GCA_001675575.1 Neotoma lepida | reverse complement strand
CCCCGCAGCCTTAAATGGCCCCCTCATCTCAGTTGCTCAAGCCAACCTCCTCGGAGTCTTTCTTTGTTACTCATTTTCTCTAACCTCTTATTTACTCCATGAGGATATTCTTCAAAGTCACCCCAGCCACTGCAGATGTCTGATTACGGTCAGGGCCACCATCAACTACTTCCTACCACTGTCAGGCCACCGTTCCCTCTAAAGGTGGCCTCCTGGTCCCGACCGCTCCACCTATCCTCTGCCCTTGGAGTCCGGCATGGAGTCCTTCTGTTTATCTGTACAGTTCACTGCTTCACCTCCTTCCTGTCTTTGCCCTCCGAGTCATCCCTGAACACACCATTCTATCCCCAATGCCCCCCACCTACAAATATCACTGTATTCAAATCACTTTTCTTTTATGGTTCAGCTCCTCTCCAGGCCACACAAAAGGCATGAACTTCACAAAAGCAAAGACTTTTTTTTCTGTTTTGTTCACTACTGTTCCTCAGATTCTAGAACAGTGCCTGGTATACTGCAGGCACCTGGAAATATTTGTTAACTGTATTAGCAAGGTAGTCAAAAGGGTGTTCAGAAGTAGGCCTCTGACTGATCCCCATACTGGGTCCTTGTCACCACCCTTGTGGAATCAACCCCTTCAAGGTAGATGTAAAGCCAGTGAGAGGCCACAGGCAAATCTTGCCTCTTCACAAGGTCTCATGACACAGCTGGCTGGGCCTGTCTGTCAGACAGGCCTCTGACTAGGCTCTGCTCTGGGCCAAGAGCAGAGGGTGCAAGACAGCTGGCCTCCAGCCACACAGTGACTAGAAAATGATGGTGTCAGGGCTGCTGAGTCAGGCGTGACTTTCTGTGATTGTGAGACTTCTTGCAGTTGTTAGATTCGTTGCTGAGGTGGAGAAACCTAAGCCACACTTATATAACAGCCATCCTTCCAACAAACAGGGCCTGCCTCCCTTCCCTGGCTACTCAGTTTGAAGGAATTTGGGGATAAAAGAGTTTGACCACATTTAATTGAATAAGAATAAAGTATATGTGGACCTTCTATTATTTTTAAGGTGTTTTTGTTGTTGGGTTTTGTTCCTGCTGCTGTTGTTGTTTTAACCTAAAGCCAGAGCCAACATGGAGCAAAAAAAAAGAACTCTGAGGTAATTATTCATTCTGTCTACATTTCATTTCCAGCTACCTAGTGAGGAATGCTAGGACCAGCTACTGTGGGTGAGCTAGTGGGCTCCAGATCGAATTTCTGCCTCCTACTGTTTGTTTGGACCTCCATGGATTTTAAAAACGGAATCCTAATAACTATAGGTGGATCTTAAGGTCTCTGTTTTTCTACAGTCTGCACCAATCTCTATTGTGTTGTCTTGGCCAGACTCACCCCTCTGTGCCCCCTGCCTGGTCTCTACTGTGTGGGAGTCCACAGTGACTCCATCTTGTGGCTTGATTCCATCTTGACTCAAGGTCAGAGTTCAAGCTTGTCTTTGCTCCTTAAGGCTGGATAACAGGATGTATGGCCAAAGGTGTGCTTGCCAGATGTCTTGAGAATTAAAGAGGTGTTTATGCTTGTTTGTTCCTTGAACAATGATGTCCTTGAGCAGGGGAAGTCTCTCCCCCCCCCCTTGCTTTGGGTATAAAAAGGCTGTGAGGAATAAACTCGGGGCTGCTGTGATATTGACTCAGAGCCCTCCCGAACCTATCCTGTGTCTCTGTATTTTCTTTTATGTCTCTGTTTTTCCTCACTGTTTTTTCTCATTCCCCTATTCAGGACTGTTGGACAGGTTGGGTGGGACCTGACACTACAGCTCCAGAGTTTCCTTTCCAGGGATAACAGTTGTGATGGTGAATCTTCACTGCCAACTTGACAGTGTAGAATCACCTAGGAGATGAGGTCAAGTGTCACCTGGTTTGGGGTTTGTAACTCTAAGACTGGAGTCCCTTTCTTTTGCCCTATGCTGGCTCTGGCTCTACATTAAAACAGTAGCCACTCCTGGGTGAGTCTGAGGATTAACTAAGGGTAGGTCTACCCTGAAGGTGGATGGCTCCACCATGGTTAGGGACTCAGATGGGATAAAAGAAGAAAAAATAAGCAGTTCTGCAGCCATATTCCAACTGTTTTCTGACTATACTACAGTGCGGCTAACCCCATTGTGCTGCCATGCCTTCCCGCCATGATGGACTGCACCCCTTGAAACTGAGCCAAAATACATTCTAATCCTCCCTTAAGTTGTTCTTGTCAGCTATTTGATCTCAGTGATGAGAAAAATAACTAACACAACAATCCAATGATTCTGAGAAATGCAGTTCTTCCAGTAACAGTACCCAGTGGGTGACCATGGAGGAGATAAAGACACTGCTTTCCAACCTAGAATGAAGGACCAGTATGTAACCGAGACACATTGAGTTAGTTCTATGTTCAGCTCTATTAACTTTGATGCATTTTTTTTTAAAGATTGAATCTTTCTTTGGCAAGGTCTCTGGATTTGGAAGACNCTTTTCTCACAATGTAAAGGACTTGGACCAACTTGGTGCAGGGAGGAGGGTCCCAGCCAATGCAAATATGCCCCTCCCCTAACACATGCTCAAAGCACTAGATACAATATAAATAATAAATCCTGAAAATGGGCAGTGTGGATGGGTATAATTCTCTCTTTGGATGTCAGAAATAAAAACAAGCACCAGGTCTGGGGAGATAGCTCAGTGGAAGAGTACTTGCTGCACAGTGTGAGGACCTGAGTGAACTCCAGCCCCCACACAACAAGCTGGGTACACTGTGCATGTCTGCAGCCCCCAACACTGGAACAGAGGCAGACGATCACTGGAGCTTGATGGCCACAAGCCTAGCTCCATGTTCAGTGAGTGACCCTGTCTCAAAGGAATAAAGTAGAGAGTGACAAATCAGGGCGTCTGGTCTCCTCTGGCCCCCGCTCATATAGAGATGTGTGCACCCCCACACACATGCACATACCCAGATACCATATGTACAGATATACATACACAAAAATTAAAAATAGCACCATTCATATGAGCTACTGTGTAATTAGCTCAAGAGAATTTTACAGGCATGGACCCTTGGGGTGGCAGATGTGGCCTAAGGGCTTTTACTGGCTGCTAGATTCTAGGTGAAGCCCTCTGAGAGAGGTTCAGGGCTCCTCACAGTGGAACCCTCTGCTCNAATGACTAAAGCAACACAAATTGAAATCAAAGCATTAAATGAAACAAAAAAGAACAATACAATAAAAAGACTGTATACTTTTTAAAANAGCAGAGCTTTGCTTCATCCAAACATCTCCCTCTAATACAAACGTTCAAGCCCCTGATCATCTCTGAACGTGAAAGGATAAACCTGCCTTTTCTGTTTTGTATGGAGGGGTGTGGTGACAGCGCTGAGGGGAGCCTGTGCCTATCACGCAGATGCAGGGTTCAAGGTTTGACCCAGGCATGGAAAACAAATTGTGTGGATGCACCTTCCCATCTTGCAAGATGGCGGATGAAAAAGCCGAGAAGCCGGACACAAAAGAGAAGAAATCCGCAGCCAAGAAGGCTGGCCGTGACGCCCCTGCCGCTGGTGCCCCTGCCGCTGGTGCCCCTGCCGCTGGTGCCCCCAAAATGAGGGACCCTAAGGTTAAAAAGCCCAAGAAGGGGAAAACCCATTGCAGCCAAAACCCTGTCCTGGTTAGAGGAACTGGCAGGTACTCCCGATCTGCTATGTATTTCAGAAAGGCCTTGTACAAAAGAAAATACTCAGCTGCAAACACCAAGGTCGAAAAGAAGAAGAAACAGAAGATTCTTGCTACTGTCACAAAACTGGTTGGTGGTGACAAGAATGGTGATACCCGGGTGGTTAAGCTTCGGAAAATGCCCAGGTATTATCCTACCGAAGATGTGCCTCAGTAGCGGCTGGGCCATGGCGAAAAGCCCTTCAGTCAACACGTTGAGAAGGCTGTGTGCCAGCATCACTCCTGGGACCGTCCTGATCATCCTCACCGGGCACCAAAGGCGCAAGACAATGGTTTTCCTGAAGCAGCAGGGCAGCGGCTTGCTACTTGTGACTGGACCTCTTGCCCTCAACAGAGTTCCTCAGGCCTTGTCATCGCCACCTCTACTAAAGTTGGTATCAGCAAGGTTAAAACCCCCAAACACCTGAGTGATGCTTACTTCTGGAAGAAGGAGCTGTGAGAGCCCAGGCACCAGGAGGGGGAAATTTTCGACACAGAGAAGGAGAAATACAAGATTACAGAGCAGCACAAGGCTGATCAGAAAACTGTGGACTCGCGGATTTTGCCAAAGATCAAAGCTGTTCCTCAGCTCTAGGGCTACCTGTGATCTCAGTTCTCTCTGACAAACAGGATGTACCCCCACGGACTAGTTTTCTAAATTGCCAACAACCTAATTAAACAGCTTCATACGTTAAAAAAAATAAAAAAATAAGAAAAGAAATTGCATAGATCGTGGTGCATAATGTGATGCTCTGAACTGTGCGTCCATTTTGGAATGCTGAATCAAACTAAAGTATACGTCCCCTCCCATACTTACCATTGTGAGATGATATGCAAAGGAGGATGGGAGCAATGCTTAAAATCTACTCAGCAGTTTTCAAGTATGTAATTGTAGTCACTGTGGTGTGCAAGAGGCCCTTGGACTTGCCCCCTCATCACAAGTTTGTGTTCTGTGAGCCTATTTTTATAGTCAATTAAATAACGATGGTGTAGATCTTGAGATGGCAGATCCTGAGGTGTTTATCTCAAGCTCCCCCATTTATCCATTGCCTGCCTTCCAGCAGTCTGGGTGGTCCGTGCCCTTTCTATCTCAGGAGCTCACCCCATCAGTCCCCCTGTGTACCTGTAGTCCTGTAGACCATCCTGAGGACCAGGGTAGGGCCATAGGAACTGCCTTTGTAGGAGAAGACTGGCCACATGTCTCATCCCAGTGTGCTGTAGCTAAGTCCCAATAGAAGCAGTATCATCTTTTTTTTTTTGAAAGATTTACTTATTATATATACACTAGATCTCATTATAGATGATTGTGAGCCACCATGTGGTTGCTAGGAACTGAGCTCAGGACCTCTGGAAGAGCAGCCAGTGTTCTTAACCTCTGAACCATCTCTCCAGCCCATTATTATTTTTTAAATAAGGGAAGTATATTTTTAGTTTTTAAATTTTATTTTATGTGATTGTATCTTCTGCCACAGGTATGTCTGTGTACCACATACATGCCTGGTGCCCAAGGAGGTCAGAAGAGGGCCTTGGATCCTCTGGAACAGGAGGTGCAGACAGTTATGAACCACGTGGGTGCTGAGAATCAAACCTGGACCCTCTGGAAGAGCAACTGGTGCTCTTAAGCCCTGAGCCATTCCTTTAGCCCCAAAGCTATCTTAAAAAACAAAAACAAAACAACAACAACAACAAAAAAAACCTATGGCTTTTCTTTTAAATTAAAAATGTTCTGTGTGTGCCAGGGCATGGTCATGTGCAGAGATCAGGGAAGAACTTCCAGGGGTTGGTTCTCTTCTACCCTACAACTCAGATTGTCATGCTTGGTGACAGGTGCCACTACCAGCTGAGCCACTACCAGCTCTAGCCAAAACAAAGCCATCTTACCAGTGAGAGAAGAAGGAGTTGGAGGAAGATGTTCTAAGGGTAGCTGCTCTCGGGTTGAACTAAATTATAAGTCGGCACTGGTGCTGGCCTCTGTGCTGGGTTAATACCAAGGCGTCTAACTCATGGGGTGAGAAGGGGTCGAGCGGGAATCTTTCTAATGCAAAACCCAGAACTTTTTCTTTCCACACATAGCCTCTGAATCAGATGTCATGACACATGCCCTTTAAGTGTGTGGGGGGATTATGGAGGAAGGGGGGTTAGCCTCCTTCTTCTGTTCCTAGCAGAATGCCAGCCCCATTGCAATCAATGCTGGCACTTCAGACCCAGATAAGAGTGCCATTTCTCACACAGTGTAGTGCATTCCATAATACGGTGACTGAAGTTCACCATTCTCAGGGCTTCAGATTTGTTCATTCAGACATGGTGTTCCCATCATCCCACATGTCTCTCCTGGCTCCCTGGTTTTTCCTGTAGGAGTGAGTACAGGAAAGAGGTGGGTCCTTCTAGCAGGGAAGTGTGTAGTCCTGCTGGGAATCCAGTGCACAGGTGTTCAGGAATCTGGATGGGGGGGGCTCTCATTTCCACTGCCTTTCGATGAATGCCAACAGCCCCATTGCGCGGCTGGGAGGGAAAGGTCAGAGGGTTGAAGCCTGTTCCTTCCATCAATATTAATTTTCTTTTGCAAGCAAGGGAAGAGCTATCTTATTTCCAAGAGTCCTTAAAGGCATGCTCATATTTCTGTGAGCAAGTTACCCAGCTTTGTTTTATTTCTGATGTTATTTTTCTGACCCACTTAAGGCAAACGGGCTTTATGCCACTCTTTCTAGCCTTTAGCACATGGAAAACACATCATCATCATGCCACACAGGACCAGGGAGCTCTAATCTGTGCCCAGCTCCCACTGCCTTGCCCCCCTTACACTCCCACGCTACCCTGCTTTGTCCAGTCATGGTTGGGAAGGGATGATAACTCTTCACAAGGCATTCCGCTGTGACATCTGCTCCCCTCACCATCTCACAAAGCATTAGCACAGAGGTTTCCTTTGCTCCTTGGGCCATTTTCAAAGGGTAAGCTTTCTAAATAGTCCTGCAGAAATCACCAAAAAGAGAGAAAACAGGAAATTAAATGAAGTCCTAGGAAAGTCTGCATATGAATCTAATTTTATTTTCCAACTAATGAAGATAGCACACCCTGAACACTGCACAGCACTATAAACTAACGGAACAACACAGTAGCAGTTATAATTGATTTAGCATCAGAATTCATATTACAAATGTTCTCTTTTTCTCCTAGTGCTTGGTGGAAAAGGACATTTCTCTTAGAAAGAAAAAAAAAGGAACCAGGAATTTGCATGTGTTTCTGTCATCGGAGCAGGCTTTTGAAAAAGTTTCTTGTGCCCTTGATAAATAGATTATGTGTCTTTAATTTGTAGAATAAAATGTACAAAATATGGAGAATAAATGGAAATATACTTTGATTAAATCATATTGATCCAAACGCTGCTGTTGAGCCAAACACACTGATCTTTCCCCCTGAAAGCTCCAAGCACAAAACAAAACAAGCAACCAAACAAAACAGAACCCCAAGGCAGCTCTCAGCTAGAGGAGCTTGGTTGTGACAAATGTCAGGCCCCTAAAGAGTAGGAAACACATAAAGCCAGCATCCTGGGGTAACTGGCAGGCAATCGATAATTCTGAGAGCTCCTCTGGTGTCCAGGGCTCCTAAGAATAACCATCACACTGCTAATAAGATAACCAGCCATCCAGACCCTGAGTCTCTGCACCAGCTCCAAGGTGAGTCTTTTTCCTAACCACAGAATCCTTAGCTGCCACCCCATGCTTTAAAAAAAATAACTTTTTAATTTGTTTATTTTGATTCGTGTGTGTGTGTGTGTGTGTGTGTGTGTGTGTGTGTGTGTGTGCTGTGCCCAGGGAGGCCAGAAGAGGGCATCAGCTGTAAGCCATTTGATGTAGGTGCTTGGAGCTGAACCCCAGTCCTCTGTAAGAGCAGCAAGTGCTCTTAACTGCTGAATCATCTCTCCAGGCCATCACCGTGCTGTTTAGGTCCACTGCCATAGTTAATGTAGTTAATATTCCATTGTCATCCTGACTGGAAACACTTCTGGGTGTGTCTTTGAGGATGTTTTCAGGGAAGGCTGACTCTGAATGTGGGCAGGAGCATCACAGACTCAATATAAAGGAGAAAATGAGCTGAGCACCAGTATTCATCTCTCTCTCTGCTTCCTGCCTGTGGACGCAGCATAGCCATGTCAAGCTCCTACTGCCTGTCTCCCCCACCAAGATGAACTGTACTCGGGAGCTGGGAGCCAAAGCAAATGCTTCCTTCCTTCCTCAAGTTGTTTTGTTTGGTATTTCATCACAGCAATAGAAAAATTAATAAATACACCCACTTACTACGTTGTGCTCTAAGTGTGAGGAAGCCAGCTCTAGCCGGCTTGAGCAGGTGCATCCCTCCCTTCAGCCCTAGGCTCCGTGAACACAAAACCACATATGAGCAGACAGCTGGATTTGGCTGTTACTCCAGATGTTCACCAGGGAGACTTCTTGAACAAGTGATCTCCAGTCTTGGAGCCTTCCTTGCAAGAAGCTGCATCAGTGTCACACTGGCATGGCCAGCCAAGATGACAAGCCACCAGCTTCAGCAACAGGCCACCTGGAAACGATNTTAACTTAGTTTTGCCAACTCTGGTCACCAGATCCTTGACTGGAGTTTTCGTTTGAGATCGTCTCCGTCAAAGATTCTTTCCAACATGTAGATTTTTTTTTAACTGAGGACATAATAATCAAACGTATTCGGATGGATTGTGCCTTCCATCTGAAGAGAATTGTGCGGCCTTACTAAATCATCAAGCTAGGTCACAATGAAGTAGCAATGAAAAATAATATTGTAGAATATTTGTTCCTATGTATTACCAAGTGGAGCAAGCAACAGTAAGTGTTGCATTTTTTACAGATGAAAATTCCTTAGGTTCAGTAGGTCAGTTTCTGTTTGAAGCCCCCATTCCCATGTGTGGCATTTCCTCACAGTTATCTCATGGTTCCTTTCTCTGCCCTGTGATCTTGTTGAAGTGTCCAGGAATGATCACATGCTGTGAGGCCAGCCTGCAGATATCCAGGCTCTTGCCGTTCCTCTACACAGACAGTTGCTGATTTGCCTTCATCTCAGCTTTGTCTTGGATGCTAAATCCACAGACACCAATTTGCTTATTCCAACCACAGGCTGCTTTGAGTTCACTCTTCCTTCAGGCCCTCCCACGCAGAAGCACCTGACCAGAGCCTCCACCATGCAGAGCTGCACAAACGTTCTGTGGATAGACACTTCCTACACGGTCCATGAAGACATCACTCCTTTGCTTCCCTGGCATTAGCCTTGTCTCTGCCAAGAGATTATGAGAAGACAGCACCAAGTCCTCCTGAGCCCAGCACGTTGTCTTTCTCAAGACCCCTTTCTGAGGTACTGCCATTTTCTGTTTTTTAACCTCCCTACTCATGTAATTTTATTGATTTTTTTATATTAACACAGTCTTTTCACTGATTCTTTGTGAATTTCACATCATACACCCCAGTCCCACTCATTTCCCAGTCTGTCCATGTCTGTCCTCCACCCTTGTAGCCTCCCCTGCTAAAAGAAAATTTAAAAAGAAAAAAAAGAAAAGAAAAAGGAAGAGAAAAAGAAAAGAAAGAAAGAAAAACAAACAAAACAAAACCCACTTCGCTCCTCCATCTTCCCCCCCGCCAGTCTCCTTCACGCATTCATTTGTCATAGTGGACTTGGAAGCTGTGGTGTAGCACACAATACACCCTTTTGTCCAAACAGCTTTACTTGCAAATGTTCATTGCAATGAGTTGTTGGTCTGGTTCAAGGCCTCTGGCTTCTGGTCTACCATCAGTACTAGACCCTCACTGAGACTTCTCTAGGATATCCTGCTGTTGCCCCAAGTCATGGAGATCCTGTGGCTATGGTTCTGCAGGACCTGTTCCATCATGCACTCCAGTAGGTGGTCATAGATGGGGTAGATGTTGGGATGGGCCAATCAAGGCCTGGATATGGGCCTGGGTGGTAACTGAGTCAGTCTGGGCCTCCACCAGGACCACCCCCCTCAGACAACGGTCAGGACCAGCTCTCCCTCACCCATGTTCTCCCACCCAGATGGTGAGGGGTGGAGCCAGCTCTTCCAAATTCAGGGCCAGCTCTCCCATTGCATGGCCAGTGAAGGGGAGGGAAGTTTTCCCAGGGCTTTGGAGGGTCTCAGGACCAGTTCTCCTGAGGGGATCATCTCTCTGGTGCCCAAGCCATATTTTTGCTTTGTATCTGAGTTTTATAGTTTTTCCATAACAGCATACACTTTCTGCCTGTGTCGTTCTGTTTTAGGGCTTAGACTCTTCACTGTTGATGAGTCCTGTTCTCACCTTTTCCTCCTGTGATCACCCGTCCTTTCTGACCAAGGGACAGAATTTCAAGCTGAGAACCAAACCAATGTCTCAGGAACAAGCAGAAGCTCGTATTCTGGAACGGGCCCCCAAAGGATTAGTAAGCACCAGCATGCCTGACAACACAACAAAGTGGGTGGGTTTTTTGAACGCTGAATAGAGACCTTCCCAGCCCATGTCTCTAAGCCAGAATCCTGGAGCCCAGACTTTTACCCTCTGGGCAGAGTTAGGAAGAAAATGTTGCCTTCTCTAGCTAACGGTCAACCCTGTTCCCCCTACAGTGAAGCGTAGGCTTGTCAGGCCTCTATAACCAGAGTTCCTGACAGCCTTTGCATCTTCAATTTTTAGTCATGAGCTGTTAATTAAAAGCACCAGGCATTTGAGGGAGCCTCTAAGTTGAAAGGTAGAGGCAGAAAACAGCCTGAAGGAAATCGGGAGACTTTTTTTTTAAGTAGAAAATACTAGTTATATGATCAGAGAGCTGTGAGAAGATGCTGAACAACAACGTGTCTTTCCATGCTGCCTCCCTCCTGAGAACAGTCAGAGGGCCAAGAGCGCTAGGAAACAGAAAAGCTGATGGCCAAGTAAAGAAGTGGTATCAGCGGGGTAGAAGAGAAAGCCGAATTCTGGCCCCTAGGAAGGAAAGCATGTCTCTCTCTCTCTCTCTCTCTCTC
>LZPO01087622.1:59288-72821 GCA_001675575.1 Neotoma lepida | reverse complement strand
AGCAACCTTTTGCCACATGCTCCCTAATGCAGTGGAGATCCATGAGTTTGTTCCCATTTATAATTGAATGTTTATGGGCTCAATCTTGCATGCTCTGCACAGGCTCTTCCAGCTGTTGTAAGTTCATGAGTTCCTGCACCGTGTAGAGGTATGAAGAACTTCTCTATACATGTAAAAATTTCATTTTAATTGCGGTATCTTTCACTTATTACAAAAACAGTCACCAGTTCTGTGAATTCCCTGGCCCTTCTTAACTCTTAACCTCACATGATATGTTACACAGAACATCCTTAAGTGTGCAGACATTGATAGCACCTTGCAGTTTAGTTTACAGTTCAGCCGGCAAATTGGGGTGAGATTAGATGATTGTGATGAGTGTTCATCTCACGGGCAGAACAGCATACAGAAAACACTGTGTGAAGAGAGACTGGCAAAGGACAATGATGAGTTCATGGTGATATGTCCAGTGATGGGTCCAGGACCGTATCTTGACCCATTGTTTGACTATGCTCAATCTCACTTAAACCTCAATCTCTTTCCAGTACCCTAAACATGGATTTGAGGGGGGGTTACATATGAGAACTTTGTCCCTCTTCAAATGAGACCACATTGAATAAATCTCCTTTTTCTACTTGTCACTATAAGTTTGCTCGTTTAATTCGATTATTAAGCCTGGCTTAGCAGGTTTGTCAGAACAGACACACTGACCCTAATGACTGCTAAGGGATCTACATGTCAGAGAAAAGTCTAGTCCAAATGAGATATATAATGGGAACTATTTGTTCAAGACTCTATTCAAGAAACTATGCTTAATTTATTATGGATATTTTCAAAGAGAAAATAACATAGAGACAATTTCTTGATTAAAATTGAGTTTTGCCTGAAGATTTCTTCAGGAGTAGTGATGAGAAGAAAACAATTTTACAATAAGCCTAGGACTATCTTCCTGGAAATAAGCATACTTAAGTGTGAGAGGCTTCTGTGGAATACAGCTTTTGTAAGAACATTAATGGTAATGGATGGAGTGTGGGTTTTTTTGTTTATTTGTTTGTTTTACTTTCTTTTAAAGTAGCTAGATTTGGTGACACTGGCCATTAATGTCAGCACCTAGGAAGCAGAGGGAGGCAGATCTCTGTGAATTCCAGGCCAGCATGGTCTACATAGTGAATTTCAGGCCAGCCAAAGCTACACAGTGAGACCTTTTCCCAAACAACTAAAAATAAATAAATAAATAAATAAATTGAGACGCAGATATCTATCTTTTGTATATTACTTGCCATAGATAAACTAGAATTATATGCATTTAGAGAATGAAAGGCAAGATAGTCCAAGATAGTTGGCAGTTGGACTCTGGACCTGCAGCTTTCCAATCTCTCAACAGTTATTGAAGTTCTAATCAGTTATCAGTGGGAGAGGGCTGCTTCTTTCTGGGAAGTTTTGCTCAGCTCACTAGTTCATAAAATTTTAAAGCCACTAGCATAGGCTGAATATTTTATTGGCACCAATTAGACAATCATCATTCCAATCAGTATAGAGTTGGGACCACAATCTTTATCTCTCAGATATTATAGAGGAAAAGAACCCACTAAGGAAGGAATTCAGATTTGTTATACCCTAGGAGGCAACGGACCATAGTAGATGATCTTAATACAGGGTATTCCCATTTAGAATTTAACTGATTTTTACATGAAGAATCATCTAATCGTGCCATCTAAGCTTTAGCTTTATACTTTTAAATACTTTACAAAATGAAAAGGAACTCAACTATAGATAGAGGGCATAACACAGATAGACATTTCAGTTTAAAGGGACTGTATGGGTTTAAATTTGCTATCTGGGGCTTTCACTTCTAGATTTCTTTCCAAAAACAAACTATGACAGTGGCAGCATTTATCAACCTTATAAAATTACATATTTAGAAAAAATCCTAGTGCAGTATCTTATTTGAACAGTCTCTATTTAAATGTAAATTTCAGATTCCTTCAGTCATAAAAAGAATTTTCAATAAAAGAGGTGTGTGTTTTCAATGCTAATGGGTTGTTTATCTCACCACGTGGCTTGGCATTAATAGCCCAGCACACGGGATTTATCTTTGGGAAGGGATAAAGGAGATAGGTAGGCCATGATGATATTTAAATCTGTTCATTGGGAGGGGTTACCAGTGGAATAAGAAGAAAGTTTTAAAGAGGAATTTAAAAATAATGACCTCTCTTAAGAAACCTAATTCTACTTGGCAACAAAATATGAAGTAAATTAGTCTTACTGGCTGTAAGAAGCAACATCTTATGAGACATTTTCTTTCTTTCTTTTTTATTATTGAAAATAGAATCTTCCCTCATACAGTACATCCAGACCACAGTTTCTACTTCTTCCATTTCCCCCACCCCCACCCACCTTCCCTCTCTCTCAAATCCACTCCTGTCTCCTTTCAGGAAAGTGCAGGCCCTTCAAGAGACAACAACCAAACACAAAACAAGGTAAAATGAGACAAGGCAAAAGCTCTCATATTGAGATTGGACAAGCTAACCCAATAGTAGGAAAAGAGTCCCAAGAGCAGGCAAAAGACTCAGAGACACACTTGTTCTCACTGTTAGGAGTCCCATAAAACCCCAAGCTAACATCCTAACATACACACGGGGGACCTGGTGCATACCCATGCATGCCCCAAGCTTGCTACTTTAGTCTCCTGAGATCATATGAGAGCCNTGCTTTTTTGATTCAGTAAGCTATGTTCTCCTAGCACCCTCCATTCCATCTTCTGTGGGTTCCCAGAGCTCCAGTGGGAGTAACTCCATGGAGACCTCCAATTGAGACAAGGTGCCTCACATCAGCTTGGGTCCATCTATAAATTAATATAAAACAGTAGACTCCTGATAGTTGCTGCTAGTTTAGCTGCTTAGAGTTACCTACATAGCAGGTAACTCTGTAATGTTACCTCCCTACCCAGGCTAGAAGTTGAGTAGAAAATTGCTAACTCTCAAGGTTGCCTACAAGATCATGCATTTGATTAACTGTATTGTAAGTAGAGTGTAGGAAGAAGACATTAACCCACATGTGTTTTTTGTCGAGAAAAAGACTAAAGTAAATGACAAGGAAGGGCAAGACCCAGATGACTCATAAGATTGTACCATCTAATTTCTTAGTAAGTGGAAAATGAGGAAGAGTCATGACTCAGGGTTTATGAAAGGTTCCCTTCACTCAGTCAGCACACCTGCCATTCAGACACCAGACTTGGCAAAATTGTTGTAAAATAAATAATTTCATTTTTTACTACCTCTGAGTCTCCAGGATTCTTATTATGAAGTGAGGACAATTGTTTCCAGTTTCCTTACAGGGGAAGACTCATTATAAATCTTCCTACTATAGTGTAAAGAGATACCGGTAATTCTGTTGCTCTTAAAATTTAAAGTCTCTCTTTNTGTTTTGTTTGTGTATGTGCATTAATGTGTGTATGTGTGTGTGTGTGTGTGTGTGTGTGTGTAAGCACATGTGTGTCCTTTGTACTCTTACCCATAGGAGAACAAGTGGTAGCTAGTGATTGACATCCAGGTATTTCTCTCAATTGCTTTCCCATGTTATATTTTTGAGACAGTTTTACACAAAACTTGCCATTTCAGGCATCTGGCTGGCCAGCAAACCCCTAGTATCCAATTGTCTCTGGTTCCTCAGTGCTGGGTTTACACAAGTACTTCTCATATCTAGCTTTTTATGTGATGCTAGGGATCCAAACTCTGTTCTCCATTTTATGCAGCAAGGAATTTATGTGTGGAGTCATCTGTTACCCATCTTTTCTTTCGCTTACTGGGTTATAATTCTGAGATTAATGTTGAAATTTGAATATATACTGAATAAATACATTTAAAAAGTTTCTCATGGATGAGATATCTGCTAGACCTTGTGAAGGGAAGGCTGGACCCAGTCTTACTTTTTCTGATTTGTTTTGCTAAGTAATGTATATCTTACCTCACATTTCTAAACCATGAATGAAATGATGAACAAATTAGGAGAAATATGTCTTTGGATTCATTACAAAAGAGCTATAGCTGTACACTAACTATGGTATCACTGTTAGTCAAGGGCAATGGACCAGAGGGGCTCTCCACTTGAGGTAAATATTTTATTGGTTAGGGTGAGTTTCATTGTGTAGAATTTCCTGGTATTTGACTCATGCCCTGTGAGAAGCAATGCAGTCCAGATTGGCTGGTGTACAATTCTTGGAGGTTTCCATGAGGCCCTTAGTATATCATTTTTAGTTGTATAATTCCTGCTATGAAAAATGGGGCCTGAAGAGTTCAGAACCATGCAAAGAGAAACATTTCTGGTTGATCAAANTTCAGTCCTGTAAAAGTATGAGGTCAAAAGTCTCCGGACTGCTAGTCTATGCTGTTTCTAAGGCTAATGGTTTGGGATTCCTGGACCATGCCTCTAACAGTTTCTTAATGTGGACACCTCTATGTTTCTACTCCCTTACTAGAGGGCTCCCTTGAAATTTAGCAGCAAAATTGTGAATAACTACAATGCAATGATAAGTTAGAAGAAAAAAATCAAAATCAGTTTATATAAATTATAGAGGCCTTTTAACTCCAAGAAGGGTGGGTAACAAATAAGTTATTAATGGTTTATGGAAGACAAGATTGAGATATAAGAGTTTGATACTTGAAAATTTCAGTAATTCAACTTTGATGACATTGTGCTGTGAATGTTCTTCAACATAATAAAAGAAAACCATTTCTATAAGACTCCAATCGCAAACTATAAGACTACCAGGATTATTTTAAGGCTAAGACAATGATTTTGTGAGTCAAAAGTTAGATTCTCAATTATGTTAACATCATGTGCTTGCATTACTGTGCTGACCTTTAAATTGACTCTTATAATTCTTCTTAGCATTTTTTTCCTGTGTATGCCATTTTTTTGGGTGGGGGGAGGACAAAATTTCTCAACTATCCATTTCTGAAGTTTAGATATTTACATAAACTCAGACATGAAACTCTGTCTTTTTTTTTTCTTTTTCTCTATTTCTGATCTTTGTTAGATTAATCACTTCTGCCCCAACTCCCCATCCATATAACTCAGAAAATGGTGGTGCTTTGAAAGAGTAACTAAAGTCCATGAAATGACACAGAGATGTTTGTAAAACTCATCAAACCCTCAGTGTGGAAAAGGAAACTATTCACAGCTATANATAGATGAGCAAAAGCTTCAGAGGGGAAGTCTACTTTCAGCATTTGGAGACAATTTAAAAACAATGTCCATANAGCAGGGGTGGTTTCTAGAGCTGGAAGGGCATCACATGTTCTGGGCTGAAGAGACACGAAAGCTATAAAGAGTACACACATATTGCTCTTCCAAGGACATGAATTCAGGTCCCAGCACCCACGAAGGGAGGCTACAAGGGAGTTACAACTTCAGATCCAGAGGACACCNCCTTTTGGACTCTGCGGGCACTGCACTCATGTGCACATATAAACACCAAGAACATACCTTCATATGGAGAGAGGTCCCAGGTTTCTTCTCCATTTCTCAGTCTACCAGCACCGTATCTCACCACCTTCAAGATGTAGGAAAGGCAGAAAAAATTAGGAATAATATAATTTTATGGGCCAAGTCTTTTTTCATGCATTTTCTAGTAAAAATATCATTTCTGCTGATGAGAGTTTCTTCATCAATGTCTGCTATAGTGAGTGGCTGTTTCTGTTTCTTTGCTTCATTGCTTGACTGTGTTTGGTTTTTCTTCTTTCATTTGTATAATGTGTTCTCATTTTCCTGAGAACCCTGGGGCCAGGCATGTAAGAGAGAAGGACTTAGAAGTAAGGGCTNCAAACATTCCAACTCTGTCAACAGAGAAGAGATTTTTAGAGTTCTAGAAGAACACTGTTTATATTCATCAGACACTCTGGTCTCTCAGGACAGAGGCTATGCTAATTCAAAAGTTGATTCACAAAGTCACCGGGGTTTTTGTTTGTTTTGTTTCTGAAGGTTAACCGTGCTTTCAAAACCAGATTTAAAAACTGGAGGTAGGTATGAGTAAAAGCTCAAGAGCAGAGAGGTTCGAAGGGTTGAGGAGAGATCTCTTCAGTGTCTTCTGATGAGCTAGGGGTGGGAAATCTATGTCTCTGAAAAGGTAAGCATTGTATTCAGAGAATGACCTCTTTAAAGGAAAAGCAGGCAAAGAAGATGTAGCTGAGTCTTCTCTTCATGAGTTGTCATGGTGAACACTTCACTCATATTAAATCAGGTTCAAAAGTGAGGTAGATAGAAGGGCCAGTGAGATGGCTCTGGGAAAAGAGCTTGCCAATTTAACCCAGAGAATCTGAGTTTGATCCCAGACATCTGAGATGGAAGGAGACAACTGAGTCTTAAATATTTCTCTCACCTCAAACATGTGTGCTCACACACATGTGCGTGGACAAACAAATATATTCACACAACTAATTATAATTAATTAATTTTAAATACAAGTGGTTGAAGAGATGGTTCTGTGCAGAAGAGTGTTTGCTGTGCATGAATGAGGACCTGAGTTTGGATCTCAGAGACAAAAGAGAAAACAATATAAAAGCCAGGCATACCTATGAGCATTGGAGGATGGGAACAGGAGGATCTCCAGCACATGGCAAGGAAAAGAGGCATCATTTTAAAGTGGAAACCAGATCCAGTTCATTTTTATGTTTCTCCATGCCATCTCATAAGGAGAAGAAAGAACTAAAGGAACATAGGTGAATAATTGCATTCACTCCTTCATTCACGGATAGGGTGAATTCACAGAAAATTCACAGGAAACANGTAACAAAAACTTACTGTGCTCCTCATTATAACCCCCTAAAATGCATATTCCTGTAGGAAAGAAAAAGCATGAAGGTAGTTCTAATCATTACATTTGTGATTACTATTTCTGCACATTCCATTCAGATTTCTTAGGCTATTTATTTTTAGAATGTGTCTCATATCTCTACTCTGTCCAGGTGTAGGAGAAAGTTTTGTCTGGTCCCGCTCAGCTCCTGTGGCCTCTCAGACTCAAGTAAAAACACAGAGGTTTATATTATTTTCAAACTATGGCCTAATGGTTCAGGCTTCTCATTAGCTAGATCTTACATCTTAAATTAACCCATTTCTATTAATCTATGTTTTGCCACGTGGCTTGTGGCTTACTGATACCTTAACAACTTGCCTCTCTTGGCAGCGGCTATCAACTCTGCTTTCTTCTTCCTCTCTCACTACCTAGAATGTCCCACCTAACCTTATTCTGCCTCACCATTGGCCAATAGCTTTATTTATTAACCAATCAGAGCAACACATATTCACAGCCTACAGAACAACATCACATCATCCAGGTGTTCTGAGTCTTATTTCTTTTGAAAATTAAGTTGTATGATTATCTCCATTCAATCTACTAATCAGTTTAAATGTTTGAAGTTTATTTACATTGGAAACCCTATCCATAAGGAATGTGGTCATCCTCCTTTACCTCCTGTAAAAATAGATTTTAATGTNAACTCATCACTTACCAATCACTGCCACTTAAGACTAGCATGAGTCACCATGTTGATGGCTTGTGGAAAGAGATGCATTGAACTTCTACAATATATGGATTACTGTGTGAGTGGAATTATTCAGAATCAAAAGAGTATGCTGGCAGTATTAATTTCATTGTACTAGTGCTCAATTTTAGCTTGATAAAATTCTTTATTACTCAAGGGAAAAGGTCATCTTGTTCAAAGTATGAAGATGAATATTAAAATTACAGAAAAAAATAGAATGTGTATAAATGCAACACATTTTCTATTGTAGGAGACAGAGTAAAAGCTATTAAAGGGCTCTAAAATGGAAAATATCCATCTGCTCAGTGTCTTCTGTTTTCCAAAGAAAATTATTATTAAAGTATGACCTTTTTCCGGACATGTTGAAATAATATAATCGATATATTATTTAATTAATTGTATAAGTAAAATANTAATGAATTTTAAAGAAACTTTCTTGATGCAAAAAATAATAAACAATATTTCCTTACTGTTTTATTTTTCTAGAATATGGTAGAGAAAGAAAACACAGTTCTCATGTTATTGAATTTTTCCCATAACTAAGAAATGTCACACTTTCACATGTTCAAAATCAGTTACATAGCACAAAGTCCACAGTAGTAGTATCTTAAAAACTAAGTATGGCAGACAGAAAATTTCACCCTAGATCAATATAAAATGTGTCACATGTAGGTTTTCTGTTTGACACTATAGGTGATGTTATAGATGGCCTCAATCCCTTCTGACTTCTGGGTTTATTCTTTATCCTGATTTGGGACAAGAGGTGCCTCACATGTGGGTGAGCTTATGCCCAAAGGATGAAGCCTTGTATATGGAAATGAAAATGTTATTAACCGGCAGGTCAAATCATACTTTGGAAAACAAGCAAAAGGGGCAGAAAGATGCAAAAATTCAACTTGGGTCCAAGTGCTAGCTACTACAAGACTGTGAAGGATCCAGGGAACATAAGCAGAAGAAATGCCCCAAAGTGGAATAAAGAGGATCCAGCAGATACAAGGTGGCCATCTATCTTGTCTTTTATAGAGAACCAGGGCTTTATTGGGGATAGTTGATACAAGCCACAACAGTTTGCTTTCAAAAGCAATTAAACCTAATCCACCATGCTTCTCCTGTAATGAGAGTTTTCTCTCTTCACTCTCCACAACCTTATACCACTTTCTTTTCCACTTCCACATCTCATGGGGGTGTGATAGCTCTTAAGGATGTGCTAGTTTGAAGACTGGCTTTAGGATTTGTTTTCTGTGAGAATCTTAAGAGCAAAGAAGGCAAACTATTCTCTGCAATTGAATACCTTAATGACTAAACTTCAAAGTTTCTATGGAGTGTTTAATTATTTTAGACTCCTAAATTAAATTTCCCTTAGACTCTGACACCTTTGTTTATAACAGCTCTGATGGAGATGGGTGGGGAGAGCCAAGACAGTCTGTGAACAAGGATTTTTCTGAAGAATTCCATCATACTTTGCCTTGAGATGATAAGTAAACAATGTTTTGAAAAGATTTGCTTTTAATGTTTAATGAAAGACAGATAGCCTTGTACTGCCTAGTGCTAAAATTTCAGCAAAAAAAAAGTAATTCTCAATTATTACTTCAACTCTGATCTTTTAGAGAAAGACATGGACCAAAAGATAATTAAGATTTAAATTGTTGGAGTATAGAAAGCAACCAAAGATAATTCCTAAGTTTGATATAAAACATAGTGAACACTACACATTGAGATGCGGACTTTTGCAGGCTGGGAGGATGGCTAAGTGCTCACAGATGCTTGCTGCACAAGCATGAGGACCTGAGTTCAAACCCCAGATTTTACCTGTATGTCTAACACCAGCACTGTGGTTGTTGTACAGTAGGTAGGGGAGAATTTCTGGGACTTGCTGACTGCTTATTAGGCAGGCTACATGTTCAGTGAGAGACCCTGTCTCTGACAAATAAGGTAGGGAGTGACAGGACTAGACAACTCATATCCTTCTCTACCTTCCCCAGGCACATGCATGTGATGATGTTTTGTTTGTGATCTAACAAATAAAACTTGTCTGAGGATCAGAGTGCAGAGCAAAGTCACTAGTTAGCCATAGAGGCCAGGCAGTGATGGCACACACCTTTAATCCTAGCAATCAGGAGGCTGAAGCAGACTGATCTCTGTGAGTTCAAGACCACTCTGGGTTACTTGAGACTAACGCAGTCTAAAAGAGAAACAGCCATGTGGTGATGGCACACACATTTAATCCCAGTATGTGGGAGTCATATACCTTTAATCCCAGCACTAGGGAGGTTGAGACAGGAAGTGATGGGGTGGGTGGAGAAAGGAACATAAGGTGGGAGGAGACAGGATTTCAGAGGCATTCAATCTGAGGACTCATGGACATAGGATTTCCCCCTTTCTGTTGAGGAGTTGGCTAGATGAGAAGTGGTTGTGGCTTGTTCCTTTGTCTTTCTGATCTTTAGCATTTACCCCAATATCTGCCTCCAGGTTTTTATTATAAGACCAATTAGAATTCGTGCAACACACATACCCACACATACACATGTAAGTGTACATAGCATTCATCCACATTCCTGTATACTCACTCACATCACATTTGATTTTTAAATTTTGAAAATAAAAAGACAGACTTTTGCACCTGCAGCAGATGAAGGAACGTCATTCAGCACTTTCTGAAATCTCTCACAGCATCAAGGGTGCTCTGCAATATTATCCTCTCAGCATTACCTAGGACAGAAGGTCAAAAGAATACAATTTGGGGAAATCTGAAAACCCAGTGTGCATCAGTACCAAGTTCTTACACTTTTACAAACTTGACATTGTCACAGAAAATCAGTGCATAAAAATGAAAAGCTCTAAGAGAAACAGAAATTCTGGATGCTGACAGCTGGCCTCAGAATGATCTCTGGGACACACCAGAAAACAAAACTGCACTTTGAACATGGACACTCTAGGGAGACTATGCAGACAAGTTAGACTCTGAACAGTAAGGGTCGGGTTTTAAATTCANTTCTCCCAGAGCTAGAAATTGAAAGATGGGCCAGCCAGTGGTTTAAGTGGGTGCACTCTGTTTCGTGAAACAAGCCTATTGAAAACTACAAATTCAATATGGTGCACAGTCTTAACCTACTTGTCATGAATCAGAGAACAGAACCAAAGGGAAGGAAGTGCCACTGACCTTTGGATGACAGTACAACATTTGTCTTAGTTAGGGTTTCTAATGCTGTGAAGAGATACCACAACTACATCAACTCTTAAAAAGGCACTGTATTACAGTTTTAGAGGTTTAGTTCATTATCATCATGGAGGGAAACATGGCTGCCTGTAGGTGCTGGAGAAAGAGCTGAGAATTCTACATCTTAATTCACAGGCAGCAGGAAGTGAACTGACACACTGGGGGTGGCTGAAGTATAAATGAGACATCAAGGCCCACCTCCACAGTGACATACTTACTCCAACAAGGCCACACCTACTCCAACAAGGCCGCACCTACTCCAACAAGGCCATACCTATTTCAACAAGACCATACCTCCTAATAGTGACACTGCCTATGGGCCAAGCATTCAAACACGTGAGCCTATTCTAATGATATTCTGCTATACTCATAGATTGGTGCCTAGCCTAATTGTCAATGAGAGAGACTTTATCCAGCCACTGATGGACACAAATANAGAGAGCTACAGATAGACATTAGGTGGAGCTCACAGAATCCTGCTGAAGAGAGGCCAAAAGATTGTAGGGAGCAAGAGAATTCAAGGACATCACAAGAAAACCCATAGAATCAACTAAACTGGCCTCATAGGAGCTCAGAGAGATTGAGCTGACAACCAGGGAGCCTGTATGGGACTGACCGAGGTCCTCTGTATTTTACATGACAGTTGTATAGGTTGGTCTTTTCGTGGGACTCCTAACAGTGGGAGCAGGGGCTGTCTTTAACACTTGTGCTGGCTTTTAGAACCCTATTCATCATATTGGTTTGCCTTGCCCAGCCTTAATACAAGGGGAGGTGCTTAGTCTTACTGCAATTCCATATGACACGTTCTGTTGATATCCATGAGAGATCTGCCTCTTTCTGAATAGAAACTAAGGAGGAGTGGATTGGGGAGGCAGAAGGAAGGTTGGGGTAGGGACTGGAAGGAGAGGAGGGAGGAGAAACAACGGTAGGAAATAAAATAAATTATTTAATTAAAAAAAACCAGAGTGACAGGAGAAAGTAAACCAGTTGCTAAATTTTAACATCTAAATTGATGAAAATCTATTTCAAGAATATAAAAATAAAACTATACACTGATTTATCAAAACCATATATTGTTTATATAAAACCAACCAAAAGAAGAAGAAGAAGAAGAAGAAGAAGAAGAAGAAGAAGAAGAAGAAGAAGAAGAAGAAGAAGAAGAAGAAGAGGAAGAGGAAGAGGAAGAGGAAGAGGAAGAGGAAAGACGAAAAGAAGAAGAAGAAGAAGAAGAAGAAGAAGAAGAAGAAGAAGAAGAAGAAGAAGAAGAAGAAGAAGAAGAAGAAGAAGAAGATGATGATGATGATTGGCTGGCTGCATGGCATCCACACTCCTTAGCAGAAAGTTGCATTATAAAGTGACAGGGTGTGCACTCACTGGCCCATTTAGTGCAAGGAGGTTCTAACTCCTAAAGGTTCCACATCCTATTTAAATCTCCCTGCAGCTGGGGACCAAGTGTTCAAATATATGAGCCCACTGTGAACAGTTCTCATTTGAATTACAGCATCCAAGAAAGGAAAAACTGGACTTACAAATATTCAAAAATACCAATGTAGAAAATATTAACCCAAACTTTTGACCTCTCTCTCTCTCTTTCTCTCTCTCTCTCTCTCTCTCTCTCTCTCCCTCTCTCTCTCTCTCTTTCTATATGTGTGTGGGGTATAAGGGTGTGTATGTGCACAGGTTTGTGCATATATGTGGTGTATGGCGGCATGTATATACAGATGCATGTGTGTGTGTGTGTTTGCATGTGGAAGACAGACATCAAACTTGATTCCCTTGGCACTATATTCCTTGTATTTTGTGATTTTTTTTCCACTGATTTCTGGGACTTTCCGGTAGGTTTGAGTGTGTGGCATTTAAGTCCCATAGACAAATTTGTCTACACCTCCCTTGTACTGATACTACAAACATACACCACCATGCCTGACTTTTAAAATGATATGGATGCCCCAGTCCTCATATTTTGCAGCAAGTACTTTATTTACTATGCTGTCTTTCTTGGTTCCCCAATATGCTGTCTAATAGTTACTAAGGCTAGTTTTCAATAAACATGTTCTTAAGAATTCTATGTTTAAGCTCAGACCACCACCATCCCCCCACCAAATCCTATAACCCTGAAACCCCACCTCTGGCAAATTCCATCCTCCTCGGAGACAGAGCCTGCCATTGCTGATTGGGACCAAGAGGTGAGTATCCCCTTAGCCGAACACCCCAGCCTCTTGGCTCTGGGCCCAGGGCCACAGCCCTGTGCCCCGGCACCACCACCCATTGCAGTCCCAGTTTCAGGCCAGTAGGTAGGTCTCCTGTAGACAGCTCAGACCACCACCATCCCCCCACCAAATCCTGTAACCCTGAAACCCCGCCTCCCGCAAACTCCACACTCCTCACAGACTGCAACTGCTCCCTGAGACAGAGCCAGCCAGCACTGATTGGGACCTAGAGGTGAGTCTCTATCCCCCTAGCTGAACACCCCAGCCTCTTGGCTCTGGGCCCAGGGCCACAGCCCTGTGCCCCCACCACCACCCATTGAAGTCCCAGTTTCAGGCTAGTAGACAGGTCTCCTGAAGACAGCTCAGACCACCACCATCCCCCACCAAATCCTGTAACCCTGAAACTCCACGTCCCGCAAATTCCATCCTCCTCAGAGACTACAACTGTTCCCTGAGACAGAGCCGGCCAGTGCTGATTGGGACCAAGAGATTCCATCAGCACTCATTGTACCAAGAGCCCTAAATAGACCAAGAGCTCCCATTGGACCAAGAGTATCAATCAGACCAA
>LZPO01087622.1:0-32951 GCA_001675575.1 Neotoma lepida | reverse complement strand
GGTTGGTATGTAAAAGGAGTGGAATATCTTTTTAATAAAAAAAATGAAAAAAAAGGACATAATAGAAAAAACAGAAAGAATAGAAAATTATATATATATATATATATATATATAATTTAGCATATCTATTTGCCATATATATATCACATATATAGACCAAGCAGTGGTGGGATTGTGCACGCATTTAATCAAAGCACTTGGGAGGCAGATGCAGGCAGATCTCTATTACTCTGTGAGTTCAAGGCCAGACTGGTTTACAGAGCTACTTCCAGGACAGCCAAGGCTATCCAAAGAAACCCTGTCTCCAAAAAACAATGTGTGTGTGTATGTGTGTGTGTGTGTGTGTGTGTGTATGTGTGTGTGGGGGTGTGTGTGTATGTGTGTGTTTAGAGACGAGGATTTCTTATCTCAAGGCATACAGTAGAGTGCTTGTCTGACACACTTGTCTCCAAGTGTTTGAATGTAATAAAACACACACACATAAACTCTCTGTCTCTCTCAGAATATGCCAACATTTACATTGGCTATAATTTATTTTCTTGTGTTGATCTGATATTTGTTAAACATATTATTAAACAATATTTCGTAATTAAAACAATTTTCTTTACTAGTTCACACCTTTTGGTCAAAATTCAAATAAAAACACCTTAAAATCACTTCCTACAGAGTCCTATNTTCTGTGACTCAATTTTAATTTTGATTCTTTTCAACCAGGAACTTCTAGGTGTATTCAGAAGGCTTTGTCAGAAAGACAGCACACAGCATACTAACCAATTTCTACTAAGTAAGGACTGAATTTGCTTTGTAAGTTTTTTATTTAAAGGTTTTCATTGTATTTTTAATTATGTGCCTGTCTGTGTGGGCTTTGTGTACACAATAACTAAAGTGCCCAAGGAGCTTCAAAGGAGATGAGCTCTTCCACATTTCAGCCATGTTAAAGAGAGAATACTCCTTCGGCTTTTATGTAAATTTTAAATTTGTTAGTTTTGTTTCATGGTTATGTTTAAATGTGCACATGTGTGTTAAATAATAACTAGATGACACACTCCAAACAAAGGAGCACCAAATCATATTATCAAATTATGTCGATTTGAATATTTTCTAACTTAACATCTTTTGAGTTTAGGTGGCTTCAGCATCTAGCATCTGGCCAGGCCTTGTTTGGGGGTTTTGCTACATAATGAAACACATTCATGTCANAGAATATTGTTGAATTAATTCCCTTGTTATATTTTTCNGCCTTCTTTCTCATCATATCTATTTATTCCAAGTTATTATATGGGTTTTAGTTGTGGAAATGATAACAATTTAATGTCATGCTGATGATAATGGTATCGGTTCTTCCATGGAAGAAAATGAGCATTTGGTACAGGGTATGTTGTTTTNCCTATTTTTCTGCTCTATTGAAAATAGATTTGTTTCTCATAATCTATCTTGATTATGGTTTTCCCACACTCTGCTACTCACAGTTACTTCCCACATCCCATCCCATCTGGATCCACCCCCTCTTTAACTCTCATCAGGAAACAAACAGGTTTCTAAGGGGTAATAATAAAATAAAATAATATATGATAAGGCAAAACAAAAACTAGCACATTAGAATAGGACAAAACAAATAACTATAAGGAAAAGAGCCCAAGAGAAGATTCAATAAACAGACACACTTGTTCACTTCCACACTCAGCAATTCCGTAAAAAACACTAAACTGGAAGCCACAACAAATATGCAAAGGATTTGCAGGGTCAAAGGAGAAGAAAAATACATATAAATGCAATAAATATCCCTTAATTTTAGCTGTCTCTCCTCATTTTTCTCCTTTGTCTCCCTCTTCCTTCACTCTCTCCATTTAATTATCCTGTGCCAGCCCTTTCCCCTCGATCCATCTGTAACTGTCTAGTCTATTGCCGTTCTCTAAGGAGATTTAGTTGTCAGCTTTAGTCCTTTACTCTATGCCTACCCTTTGTGGTTCTAGGAATTGTAGCTGGGTATGTTTCTTTTCATTTCCTAGTACCTGAAAATTTCATATTTTTAATGTCTGAGTAATAGTACATTTTTTAAATGTACAACATTTTTTTATCTCTTGAGGGACATCTCGGTTGTTTCCAGCTTTTGGCTATTATGCATAGAGCAGTGATGAACATGGTTGAGCAAGTATCTCTCTGATAGGATGAAGTATCCTTGAGAGACAGCTAAAGTTAAGGACCATTTGAGGGGTAGTATATTACAGTAGAAGCTTTCTAAAATATATACATATATGAAGTGCTCTAACTTAAGTCATTAAATAATGATGGAGAAAAAGCCCTAGTTGTCCATCTCTTGTCACCAAATGAAACTTTCAGTCCTCGGATAGGGTTACATCTAATTGAGTTTTTGTCCAAAGGGGTTCCGTGAAAATCTCCAAATAATCCAAACAGTTGCAAGACTATAAGTTGCTGTCTACAAATTGACTTCAAGTCTTCATTATTGAAGCCAACACATCCACAAATCATTGAATATGGAGAAGTCAATAGAGTCTTCATCTCTGTGTTCCAGTGTCTTTCGTACAGCAAGATATTCTGCATGCTAACAAAAGAGTAACTTAAACACCAACATAACCACAAACTCTCGGATTGATGATAATGTTCTATCCACAAAAATGCTAGTGTAAAGGTGGCAGAAAGCTTGTGAGAATAACCAACCAATATCTGATTTGACTTAAGGCTCACTCCGCAAGATAGAATCCATACCTAACACGGCTTGAATGACCAAGAATCTGAGACTAGATAGCCCAGGGACCTAGGATAAAACCAAATACTGCTCTTCTGAAAACAAACAGAAAAACAAGCAAAACCTTCCAATAAAATGACTCATAATGACATTCTGCTATACTCATAGATCAGTGCCTTGCTCAGTCATCATCACAGAATCTTCTTCCTGCAGTCGATGGGAACAAATACAGACAGACATTGTGCAGAGAATATGAGACCTTGGAACCATTAGCCCTAAATTGTACACCTCCATGAATTCCCTCCCCTCAGAGCTCAGAGAATGCTACAAAAGAGAGGCATTTTTTACTCCTTCCCTTTGAATTTGTATTCCCATGATTTCCTTCAGTTGTCTTATTGCTATAGATAATATTTTAATTACTGTCTTGAATACATATGGAGAGGGTAGACATCCTTTTCATGTTACTGATTTTAGTGGAATTGCTTTGAGTTTCTCTCCATTTAAATAGATGTTGACTATGGAATTTACTTGTTGTAACTGTCTTTTTATTATGTTGATGAATTAAGGTATTCCATTATATCTCTAATCTTTTTTATTATGAAGTGGTTTTGGATTTTGTCAAAAGCCTTTGATGCGTCTAGTGAGATGATCATGTAGTTTTTGTCTTTCAGTTTGATTACATGGTGGGTTATTTTTATAGATTTATGTGTGTTGAACCATCCATTCATCTCTGGAATGAAGCCTACTTGATCATGGTGGATGAATGGACGATATTTTTGACATGTCCTTAAATTCAGTTTGCAAGTATATATTTATATACATATATATATATATATATATATATACTTTTAAGATAAGTTTTGCATCAATGTTCATAAGGAAAATTGGTCTATAATTCTCTTTGTTGAGTATGTGGTTTGGGCATCAGGGTAACTGTTGCTACATAAAACAAATTGGGCAATATTCTTTCTGTTTCTATTTTGTGGAATAATTTGAGAAGTATTGGCATTGACTTTTCTTCAAAAGCCTAGTAAATTTCTGTTCTAAAACCATCTGGCGCTGGCATATATTTGGATGGAAGAGTTTAATAACTACTTCTATTTTACTAGGGATTATAAGTCTGTTTTAGTTTCTTATCTGGTCTTAACTTTGGCAAGTGGTATATACCTAGAAACTTATCTATTTCTTTTAGATTTTCCAATTTATTGGATCAGGTTTTTAAGGTATGTCTTTATGATTCTCTAGATTTCCTTGTCTGTTTTTATGTCCCTGTTTTCATTTTTTATTTTGTTAATTTAGATATTCTTTGTCTGCTTAAATTAATTTGGCTGAAGGATTGACAATCTTACTGATTTTCTCAAAAAACCAACTATTTGTTTCATTGATTCTTTGTGTATTTTTTGTTTCTGTTACCAGACTACCTTTGATATCATGTGTTAAATAACTGACATATTCATTTTTATTTATTTATTTTCTAAAGCTATTTGCTACAAAATATGGTGAGTTTCATGAATGTTTTACCCCTCTCCCATGCATTTTGTATTTGTGTGTGTGTGTGTGTGTGTGTGTGTGTGTGTGTGTGTGTGCTAGTACCTACCCCTGGAGGCCAGAAGAGGATATCAGATCTCCTGGAGCTGGAATTGCAGTTGTGAGTTGCCTGAGGTAGGTAATGGGAATTAAAATCAGGTCTTCTGAGAGAGCTTCAGTCACTTTGAACTGTTGAGCCACCTCAACAGCCCTTAATGTGATTTTTTAAATATTACTGAAATTTTGTTTCCCTGAGAGATTTGCAACTATAGCCCAAAATGTTTGTAGCTTTAAAGTTGATTTTTATTTTCTTTTTACATTACAAAACCCATCTTTATGTTATATGTTGGTACTTGATACTAGGTAATATATTCCTCTCAGTTCAATGTCTTTTAAAGATGATTTTATGTTGCTATATGTTAGTCTTCTGTTTTTTTATCAACTTGAAATCCATTTTAATGAAAAATATATACATGCTTTTGATAATTTTGCAGCATATACTTTTTCAGGNTCCGTGTTTTTCTTACATACAAGTTACATTAAGTGTAACTTTACTGGTGTGTCAAGCATCATACATGACCTCCTCTGTCCTAAATTAGGTATGATCAAGTTATGGAAAAACAGCCTATCTTTGCAATGACAGAAGAGACTAACAGCATTTGTGAGCAAGATGCATAATTTTGCCAGTTTTTGGGGTTTCCTGAAAACATGTTATACACACAAACACATTAGCATGTTTTGTTTTCATTGAAAATCAATCTGTTACCATCAATTTGAGAATCATCTGTTGAGTGAGAAATATCTTTTAATATGATGAAATTGGTCTTACATTTAATTTTGAGGGTTCCCAGAAACACGTCTGTAGAACATGGGCAGACTTAGGTATATGGCAAATGTTCCAGGTCTCATTAGCCATTACTCTTTAAAACAGCTTCCCCACTGTAACAGTAAATAGGATATACAGAGGATGTGTAAATGGTAGCTTTAGATGCAATCCAACCAAAAGATAGAGATGGTTAGACTTTCCTAGTAAACTGTTAAATCATACCAGTTTTTCTTGGTAGTATAAATATATTATGTTAATTGGACAATAAATAAAATATAGCAAGGATGTGTACCAATTTTGACATTTATTTTTACACAAAATATATAGGCAGCAGTTACATACATGAAACAGAATTCAAAGTTCACAACTAAAAGAAGTTTTATAATTTACTATTCATATATTTATTCCATGTACTACTTTAGTTGAAAGTTATAAAAACAATCATGATGTTCCTTCACTGTCAGATAAAATAAGTCTCAATTAGTAAATAATGAATCCAGCCTAGAATGACCACACATGCTTTACACAGCACTCAGAATTGTTGCTGCCACCTTTGCTCAGTTTGTACTGGAATTAGGTTAGTCTTTGATGATAAAAAGAGGTGTGATTGGCACATTACTGTCTCTCCCAGTTGACTCCTGGTGTGTCAGACATCTAGGTACTCACATTGATAAACAAAGAGGACAGATATTTCCTACTTGGCTGATATTATCATGGAATCATATTAAGAACTTTTAAAATGAGAGCTAATTAATACTAATTTATTGTTCTGGTATTGTCTGTTGGAATGTAAGAGAGCCCCTTCGCTATAGAACTCAAATCAGACGATCACATGAGGTGTATGAGGACACAGCTTCCACAGATGTTGTTTATCTAGGACTCTTCAGCCTTCTGTAGCACAAATCTTCCACTTAAAAAGTATTATTTCTATTTGTGTGTCTCTGTTTGTATACATGCATATCCAAGTGTACTATGAAGCATGTGTGGAAGTCAGAGGACATTTTATGGCCTATATTACAGCTTTCTATTCTCTTCTTCTGTCACATGAGTGCCAGGGATCAAACTCAAGGCACCAGGCTTGGCTGCAGTGCTTTCATCTAAAGAGCTATTTCACCATCCCCTGATATGCACTCTCATTATGCTGAGAGATCTCTCCCATTATAGATGGCAACAACAGTTGAACTGATCACNGCTGCCCACATCTGCTTCAGTTGGCAAATCACTTCTATTTCTAAAACACTTTGATAGGTACAATTAGTATCAACATAACCACATTTTCTTGGAGTATACCATTCATTGCTTAGAGATACCAGAGATTAAAACTACAGAGAAACTTGCATATGGGAGAATTTATAAATTTATAAATCTCCATGGATGACACATCCTGGGCCTGGTGTATATGTCAGGAATTAAACATGAAAATGTGATTGGAAAAGGTTTAACACACATTTGCCACACAACATTTAATATACTTAGAAGTTGAATAAGCTAATTTCAGACAATATTTACAGTATTTGGTCACCCATAGACTCTAAATTACTCTAATAATTGAAAAGGACTTCAGATTGTCAACCATGTTCTACTAAGGAGTCTGTTTATCTATATCGTATCATTGTCAGTCTCAAGTTCTGATTCCTCCTCCTCCAATATCTGTCCAGATGTTTTTCATCCCATCCTTGGACACCCTGCTTTCTGACATTGTTTATTTCCTCTACAGAAGGTAAAACAATCAATCCAATTATTATCGATGCACTGATATCTTCATAGACATAATTTCAGCAATATATTTTCTTTATAGATCTACCATCCACATACTTAAAATATCTTCTTAAAGTTTCTTAAAGGCATTTAAAATTTAGTATATTAGTAGCCAAAACCCAACACTGCTTCCCAGAGCAGCTTTCTCCATTTTTCATTAATTGTGTATTTTTACTGCCTAGTATTTCAATAACGCATAAGAAGCAGAGCTGATCCCATATACTACCTTGTAAAAAGTCCTTACCTTTTCCCCATTATTCTTTATGATATCTTACAAAATGGCCACATGGAATAAGTCACCTCCCCATTTTAAACATATACCATGAACACTGTTTCCTCATGCCCCATGTGCTCACTCAAGCTTGATGTTTACTTACTTTTATTTATTCATGAGTCTGCATCCATAAATGCAAGTTCCCCATGCCTTTGTTTATACCATCTATCCTCAATATCTTAGGCTTAATTACATGAGAACTGTGTGTTAAAATTACATTGACAGGGCTTGTGGTTGCCTGCACAAGAAAAAGCTAGGCAAACTTTTACAATGGGCAGGATAGGGGCAAACAAGGCATCCCACACCCCTAGCTTAGGTGCTCTTGGCACTTCTGGCTGCTGCANNAAGGAATAGTGGTTTTCTTCAGGCCCCTGGTAAGTTATTCATGCTCCAAAAGTTGCCTCTGCACTCACAGACAGACCTAATTAAACTCAGTGGTTAAGAGAAGAGTACAAGAAATTGTGGTAAAAAGGAGATCTGGGAGGAGTTGGAGGAATATGGATTTGATCACAATATATTGTATAAATGTATGATATTCACAAAGAGTAAATAAAAACACATTTTCAAGGTAAGGAGGAGAGTTAAAGAGGAGGAAGAAGAGAAGTAATAAGGATAAAAGGGGGAAGAGAGAAAAAAGGGAAAGGAGAGGAAGAGCAGCAGGAGAAGAAGAAGAAAAGAGGAGACAGACATGAGAGAAACATAGGAAGTTTATACACTAACGAACTTTTTTCACTATAATTACTTTAGAAAAAACACAGATATTGCAGAATATTTGTTTAACCATGTAAAGATGTGTTGCATTTTACCTTGCCTGCCTAAGGCACCTGATTGGCCCAATAAAAAGGTGAACAGCCAATAGCAAGGGAGAAGGTATAGGTGAGAGTAANTAGGAGGCAGAATTTAGGCTAGGGGGAAGAAAGAAAAGGAGACACCANGGGCTAGTCACCTAGACATGGAGGAGGCAGGAAAGTAGGACATACAGAATGAAAGAAAGTTAAAAAGCCCCAAGGCAAAACACAGATAAATATAAACAGGTTAAATTAAGTTATAAGAGTTAGTGAGACAAGTGAAAGCTGAAGCCAAGCATTCACAATTAATAAGTCTCCGTGTCTTGATTTGGGAGCTGGGTGGTGGCCCAAAGAAAATAACAACTACACACAGATGTCAGAAAAAATATCTCAGTTCAAAGAACACATTCTTGGAAACATATTTTTATGTTTCTAAAAATGATGATTTTTTTTATACATGCCATTTAATTATTTTTCCTTAACTTTTCCCAAAAGGCCAGGAACTGATTTTTTTACCACAATTCTCCTTAAGTCTGTTCTCATACCTCTCACTGCTTCAGGTTTATCCCCATCTCGTGTTTGGTGTATAATCACAGGAAATTTTTGGATGAATAATCAAGCATATGTTTCTACAATATGTGATGAAATTTACAGAAAAAATGAACAAGGTGTGATTTCTACATCTTTACTGTTGAAACAAATTATGTAAAGGTAACATATTAATTTAGATAAGTGAATACAATTAATTATTTCTAGGAAATCTCCAAAAATCTTCAACATATTCAAGCTATAAAAATAAAACACCTCAAAATTGTAATGATCTTCCTTTTTATTTCTATTTATTTGTTTGTTTGTTTCTTTGTTTGTTTGTTTNGCATCCTAAGATCAGTTTTCCTTCCCTCCTTTCCTCCCACTCGCCACCCCAATCCACTCCTCCTCTGTTTCTGTTCAGAAAGAGACAGGCCTCCCATGGGTATCAACAAAGCATGGCATATCAAATTGAAATAAGACTAAGCACCTCCCCTTGTATTAAGGCTGAGAAAGGCCATCCAGTATGAAGAATAGGTTCATAGGAGCCAGCCAAAGCGTTAAGGACATCCCCTGCTCCCACTATCCACTCCCGCAAGTAGAGCAAGCTATACATCTGTCACATGTATGTAGAAGGCCTAGGTCGGTCCCGTGCAGGTTCCTTGGTTGTTGTTTCAGACTATGTGANTTCCTATAAGCCAGGTTAGTTGTTTCTGTGGGTTTTCTTGTGATATCTTTGACCTGTGATATCTTCTGGATCCTATATTCTTTCCTCCCTTTCTTCAGCAGGATTCCGTGAGCTTGGCTTACTCTTGGTTTGCGGGTCTCTGCATCTGTTTCTATCAGTTACTGGGTGAAGACTCTCTGATGACAATTGGGGTAGTCACCAATCTGATCACAGGAGATGGCTAGTTCAGGCTATGCATTCACTATTATTAGGACTACTGGGGTCATCCTTGTGGAGATTTGTGGGAGTTTCCCTTGCATCAGGTTTTACCTGACCCTGAAAAGTCCCCTCCTTTCCTATCATCTCCTTTAGAAGGAGGAGAATGATCTGAAATGATCGTCTTAACTAATAAATATTTACGATGTGAATATAGTATTTTAACTACATTTTAAAAACTTCTTGGCCAGGCTGTGGTGGCGCACACCTTTAATCTCAGCACTTGGGAGGCAGAGGCAGGCAGATCTTTGTGAGTTCAAGGCCAGCCTGGTCTACAAAGTGAATTCCAGGACAGGCTCCAAAGCTACACAGAGAAGCCTAGTCTTTAAAAACAAAAAAACAGAAAACAAAACAAAACAAAAAAATCTTGGTAATTTTTTGGCTTGGTAAATTTTTGGTTTATACAGAAAGCCTGTGAAATTAGCTTTAAAATATGTTTTACATGTGTTTAAACTTATCAAATAAACTAAAAGTAATGTAAAACAATGAAGAAACAAAAATTAGTGTATAAATTATAAATAAATATGCAAATAGTAATTTTTTATTGTAGAATTTATAATTTGATTACCCTTTCAGCTTACTCATGAAAATACTACCAAGGAAACCTTGAAGATACAAAATAGAAGTACATCCTACATGAATTTGTTAAAATGATGTGACTAAGGTGTTTACAGTAAGCAGGAGGCTCCCTGTGGATTTTTGATTGAGACATTGTTTTACAATTAGAAACACCATTGTTGTTCCCTTGTTGACAACAAATTTGGCGTTACTAGATTTTTCTTTTTAAACAGATTTATTTTATTCAGGCATCAGTCTGTCTATGTCAGTGTATGGCAAATGTGTGACGGTGCCTGCAGAGGTCAAAAGAAACCATAGGATCCCCTGAAGCTGAAGCCAAAGGCATGTGAGTCACCCAGGCCTATTTAAATATATTTACATGATTTTGGAAGGTCTAGAGAAAATGAACTGTAGATAAAATTTGTTAAGAAAAGATTCTAACTACTTCAGTTCTACTGTGAAGAGCAGAGTCTAGTATTATTGTTTTAGGTATCCAAATATTTCTAATGTGTCTTTAGTCATGCTATATATTCAATTTCATTCTTCAGCATTCATTATCAAAGTCTTGCAAAACAATAGTAAATGTTTATTTAATTCATTGCTCTATCTGTATTCCAAAGTACCAGTTTAAAAATAAATAAATAAATAAATAAAATATTGGAATAAAATCAGTCACATCTCCATGCTACACAGGCAGTCAGAATATTTTAGCTTTATTTTTCTTTCATCTGTCTGCCCAGCTGGATAAAATAATCACTACTTTATAAAGTTGATTTATAATTAAGTTTATCCATACATTCTCAACCTTTTAATTCAGTAGTCCTTTGTTCACCTTGGGCTTTCTTCTGAGGTAATTTTTTTCTAGAATTCTCCTTTAGAAATTGTATAAATAGAAACTCATTGTGGAATTTTCTGCTTTTATTTATCTGAAATGTCTTTATTCAGATGAATCTTTTCATTTTTAAGGGATAAATTTTGAAATTGAGGATCACTCACTTCTATCAAGTTTAACAAAATTTCCTATTTTTTTCTGATGTACTAATAAAGAAATGATTTCAAAAGTAAATTGTTTTATTGTCTACTCTGGGATGCTTTGCATGGTTCTCCAAGAAGAATTTGGATGATCCTAGTGATGTATCTGCATTGCATGTGTGTGTGCTCTATTCTATTTTAGTTCACATCATCACTGTGTGACGAAAAACCAATTCTTAATAATATTAAGAGTTTATGCCACCATCATATTGAATATTACCATTTGTCCATTCCTACCTGGTGAGGTCCACATCAAGCAGTTGATACATTTCTCACCATAGATTTCTGAATTTATCTGAAAAAATTAAATAAAATAATATTTATCTTACTGTCAGAATGACTAATACCACCCAATATAAACTAAAAGTATCCAGCAAAGAAATAGAGAATGCTTGCCTTCTATAAATAGTACTACTGAATGACATTCATAGTCACAGGAGTAGTTTTATGGTAACTGACAACTGGGATTTATAAACTATAGAAGTACAGATTACTGAAAAGACTTGATGTAGTTGCCTAGAAACTTAAGTGCCATAAATAGCTAAGTGTGTAGACTAAAAATATGGAAAGTATGAAAAAGATAAGGGACCTGGGAGCAATATCTATGGAGCCTGGCATATATATAATAATGAATGCTAAGGTTGAAAATAGAATAATGGAGAAAAGTAAAAGCCTGTTTTCTGAACTACAGAAAGCCTTAAATCTCTAGTCTGAAATATCTCAGTAAAGCCTGGAGATATTAGAAAGGACATATCTGTTAGTACAGTGTATAACATCCTTTAAGGCTAGTGAAAATTAAAAGCCACATAGTCCTCTGAGGGAAAGACATGGAAGGTAAAGACAGAAAAAAATCTCATATTGGACTGCTTAGAATTTCTCACCTGTAGGATTAAAGGCTAGAAACTTTGGGAATAGAAACTGCAGACATCTGAGAAAAGAGTCTAGCAACCATGGACTCAAAGTGATGGGGTTATTTGGGGACACACAAAAATCTAAGAGTTCTATCATCCATAAAACAGACTTAAAATAAAAATAAAGTATTTTCTGCTTTAAAAGTGGACTAAGAATAAAATAGTGATAGACATTTATAAAGGTCAGAGCCGTAGAATCAGTAAATACAATAAATGAAGCTTTAAATAGCATCATATCTTTTATTGTATATTTTTTAACTTTCAGAAACTTAACAGTTTATTTAACATCTAGTTGCTAAGAATTTTGAAGCTTTCTCTGTTCCTTTTACTGTCAAGTTCTTTTCACCAANCTACATACTAAAGTTGTTGTGTATATTCAATATATCTTTACAAAATATATAGATCCAATATAAGCACGGGCTATTTATTTAGCATGTAACTACTATTATGNACATTGTTAATTGCTTTGCTNTATGTTAACAAGTACGTATCTCTTCAATTTATATTTTACTAAATTTTGTCTGCTCTTTCTTTAATTTTTTTAATTGAAAATAGATTTTTTTATAGAATGCATCCCAATCACAGTTCCCCCTCCTTCCACTCCTCCAAAGCCAGCTTCTCCCCTAGATATACTCCTCCTCTATTTCCTCTTTAGAAAAGAGCAGGCCTCCAAAAGACAACAAGAGCCAAACAGGGAAAAAAAAAACAATAAGATAAAGCAAAATCCTTCATACTGAGGCTGGAAAAGGCAACCCAATGGGACGAAACGAATCTCAAGAGCAGGAAAAAGTCAGAGACACACCTGCTCCCACTGTTAAGAATACCACAAAAACATCAAGGTAATGGCCGTAACATATACTCAGAGTACCTGGTGCAGACCCATGCTGTCCCAGCGCTTGCCNTTTCAGTCTCTGTGAGCCCATAGGAGCACTGTTGAGTTGATTCAGTGTGCCATGTGGACCTGACGGAAACCTTCAATTTAGACTTGCTCTCCACATACTATCTGACTGTGGGTCTCTGTCCCGTTCCCACTTGCTGTGGGAGGAAGCCTCTCTGTTGACCACTGAGCAGTGCACTGATCTATGATGACCTGTATATAGCAGAATATCATTACGAATTATTTTATTGATTTTTTTAAGACCACTCGTGGTTGGTTCTACCCTAGATCTCTAGGCTATCCATTCTCTTGTTTCAGGTCATCCAAACAGTGTGTGGCATGAACTCCCTCTTATGGAGTGGAATTCAAGTAAAATCAGGCATTGGTTGGTCACTCCCACAGTTCTGCACCACCGTTGTCCCAGCATATATTTCAGACAAGACAGACTGTAGGTGGAGAGTTATGTGGCTGAGTAGGCGTCCAGGTTTCTCTTTCTGTAGCCTGCAGAGTACCTTACCACACCAAAGAGAGTAGAACGTAGGGGCAAAGACTCCAGGCTNGCACCAGCTCCACTTCAAGTAATTGGCACACGTTTACCCATGTTATTTACCACAAACTGAGTTCGTTTACTTGTGACTTTAACTATCTTATGTTAGAGAATAATGGAAACATTTCCTGAATAATGACAAAACCATCAGCAAGATAAGTCAGTTAGATTGTTTAGAAGTAGTCACTGAACTCCATAGAGTGTGTTGTCTATGCATGGTGCCTATTTGCCTACTTCAAAAATTACTTATGGTTGTGGTGACATAAACTGGTAGGATTTGCTGAAGGAGGCAGAGGCAGGAGGATCACAAGTTTAAGGTCAGTCTGGGCATCACATCTTTTAAATGTCTGAGGAAAAAAACAGTGAAATGGCCCAGCCTGAGGAGGAAGGGATGGGCAGAACAGAAGTGTATTAAAGGTCTCCCAAGGCCCATGGTAAGAGGAAGAAGAGGTGATTATGGAAACCTCAACCAGGTTGTCTAGTTTCGCTGATGATTTCAAATGTTGTGCGGAACCAGGAGAAATAGAAATATATTTAGGTTTGTTTCCAAACTGAACTAGAAAAAATGTGATTCTCTTTCTGAGTTTTGAATGCAGTGGGGGGGTAACTTTCATCTTCTCCAGAAGTAAAATAAAGTGTTAATATTATCCCTTGCAACACTCTTAATGCAGCAATTCCATTTCAGAATGTTATCTTTAATGGGAAAATTCAACAAATAAATATGTATCTGATCTTTCGAAGGGAGATGTTTAAGTGATACGTCTATCAGTAAGAGATCATGTAAAGAAGAAAGAGTGTGCCGAAACATAGTCTTGGTAAAGCACAATACAAAAAATATATTCAGTGATTGTTAGTAACCTCCATTTGTAACAAATTCCCTTATTTTGTGATACCTCTGAGAGCACCAAGGAAAGTCCAGGAAAACACTTGAGGACAGAGGACCTTAACTTTTCGTTTGTTTGTTTCTTTCGTCAGTTTTTGTCTTATGTTTCTGTCTCATATGTACATCATGTACCATGTCATCCATAATTTGGAAGTAAACTTTCCTTAGGTATTAATAAAATAAAAAAAGATGATCCCTCAAAAAGAAAAAGAAACCAAACAAAACAGAGAATGGACGAGACAAATTAGGAAGATTTAAGTCCAATGACACTTGGCCATGAATGAACATGGATATCATGTGGTGTATAATATAAGGTTAGTGGACTCTTAAAATTGTGTGTGTGTGTGTGTGTGTGTGTGTGTGTGCCTGTGTGTGTGTTTGTGAGTATGTGTACCTGTGTGTGTGTAGGTGTGTGTGTGCGTGTGTGTGCCTGTGTGTTTCTGGATCTCATTATTGAAAACTACTGTATTCATTCTAAACATTTAAAAATCTAAATTAATTTAATCAAAGCTGGGCACAGTGGCTTATGTCTTTAATCTCAGTACTTAAGAGGCTGAAGCAGAAGGATCATCATGCATTCAGGGCCAGCCTTGGATACATGCTGAGGTTGTAGCCAGCCCAGGTGATACAGACAGATGTTGTCACAATGTTCATCAAAAATTTAAAAAAGTGAAATTACAAGAAAAGATAGCAGTTTAACGTCTTCCTGTGAGTATGGCTTTTTATTAGCAGTGATTCCTACAAGAAAACTTACCATTTAAAAAAAACTGGTATGTTTGAAATAAATAAACAAAATGATAGCATTTACTAGAGTACATGATTCAAAGGGACAATTTGGACAGTAAAAGTGGATCATCCATCATAAACTATGTTGCTCTGCCTTCGGTATCTACCAGGCTCCATGCGTGAGAAGTGTTTTCTTTATCAAAGGGAGTCATTGAAACATTGCTTTCAAGAGCTGTTCTATAGTAGTTGAGATTGCAAGCTCAGAATTTCCCTGAAGGATCTAATTTTGATTCAAGCTATGAGTAAACCCAGATGTCTACTTTCCCAAGAATAGCTTATCTTTTGACACCTGTGAAATTGGAGACTTATATTCCCTAAAGGATAAGGATTGCTATTTAATATTAAAACACCTTGCATAGCTGGAGGTGTTGTAAGGCTGAGACATTTATAGGATGGGGGAAAAAAGTTACTGAATATAAAATTGAAGAGAAAAACTAATATTATCACATCTTTAAATGAACTTGAATTTTGCTTGATATGAGCATGGTAATTATTAATCATTTTATTCTAGTCATTTTTAATAAGAATTATTAAAATTAGGTTCTCAATATTTTCCCCTAATTTAATTTGAGCAATGGGGGAAATGGGGAATTTGACAAAAAAACATATAATGAATGAATATACAAACTAAAAAAAAGTCTTCCAAATATTTCAATTCATTTGCAAAGAAAATCTGAAATTATTTATAGTATTTCAATTTTTTTCCTCTGAAATGCAGATAGTTAGCAATCATCTCTAGATACCCAGTAATCATCTCTGGAGTAAGTAATACCATTCAATGGGACTGAAATCTCAGGAGAGGAGAAAAAAATGCCTCTGGTAAGAGTTTATGTTCATGTGGCCTCACTCAAACTAGCCTGAAGTGAGAGCAATCATCAGTGGCACATGTTCATACACACAGACATGAACATGAGGTGAGGGCTCCCATTGCTCCCATTGGAGGTATGTCTCCCAGGGAACAATCCTAAACAGTTACTTCCAGAGGGACAGCAAATATTACTTAAACCCAAGCTTTCTCCTATCAGGCAAGCACTCTGCCAACTGAGCCACATTTCCTGCCTCAAATCAGTTTTGTAAATTTATTTTTTTTTTTGAGAATTTTGATTGTAATTACTGTATTTACAATATATCTACCCCTTCTTCTTCCAGACTCCTTCCATGGCCCCCATCTGCTCAGATTCTTAAATCATCTCTAATTATTGTGTCTCTCTCACACACACACACACGCACACACGCACACACACATACATGCACACACACACAGAGGAGAGAGAGAGAGAGAGAGAGAGAGAGAGAGAGAGAGAGAGAGAGAGACTACTGAGGCCTTTTAGTTTTTCTCATACGTACAATTATTTTAGGAACGACTCCTTTGTTCTGTAATCCTTTTTCTACAGAACATATTTTTCACAAGAAGAACATTTGCGTTCAGTGTTAAACAGAAAATGTGTATCTACAACATGTCAAATGTTAAAATTATGCAAAGTTTATAGTATTTTTTAATTATATAAATTTTGTTTAATAACTATTATCTAGTATATGAGAAAATACTCAGCCAGTCACATGTCCATCAAGCATGCATCAGGACCTGAGTTTTGATCCCCAGCACTCACATAAGAAGCCAGATGTGGCAGATTGCATGCACAATCCTTTCAATGAACAAATGAACCCAAGAAGATTTCTAGAGCTTAAACGCCAGCTCATCTCATTGAATTAGTGAGTTCTAGGCTCAATAAGACANCCTGTCTCAAAAAATAAGGTGGACATAGAGGATGATGTCCAGCTTCAAACTCTGGCCTCTACATGCATGCACATACATGAACATGTGCACACCACACACATGAACACATACATTCATCACACACACAAATAGGATTAAGCAATAAACATCTTCTTTCAAGCTATTTTGTAACAGAGTATACAACATGTAACATCTACTTGTAAGAGTAAGAATGGTATAATAGCAAAAAACAAACATACAAAAATTCTAAGTCTTCTATTTTTTTCCAAAAGACTGTGCTTAAAGAATTATGGAACATTTCTGTATATCCAAAAAGTAATCTATGTAGATATTTTGCAAAATAACATAACTGATTTTATATCTGTATATCACATATAGTTTTTACATAAGCTTATTTTAATATAGAAATTTAAACTAATACAGGCTTAGTGATTACTAGTACACAATAAATTAGCTAACACTCACATTTGTCTTTGTGGGTTATATATTATATTTTGAAGACACATGCAAGGGTCTTTCTATAAGCAGAGGGCAGGGGAGGTACAAGTGATGTGTCCTAGCTGTTTAAGTCTTTTATATTAAATCTTTACTTGTTAATTTCATGTTTATGTGCATGTGTGTGAATGTATGTGGAGGCTGGAGTGTTGGTGCTTTCTTTCTACCAGATGTGTCCTAGGAATCTAATTCTGGCTTGGCATCAAGGGTCTTTACCAACTGGGTCATCTTACTGTCCTTCTAGCTCTGTATATCTACTGGAAGGATAAATATNATTTGCCCACAGCCATCAAATATTTACTAAGGCTAATAGCCATTCTATATTATACATATACAGCCTTAATTACATTTTCAGCCATATTGGGCATATTTTATTTTTACTTTTATAACACAGAAGATTTAAATAATTATTTTCAAGTCACATGAGTTAACTGCAGACACAATATTTTAGGCAATGCATCTGTGAATAGTAAGTAGAGATAGCACCACAAAGAATTATGTTAACAAAGTTTTTGACTATTGGAAGTGATGAGTCAGCAAGATGGCTCTGTGGGTAAAAATAAAGTGCTTGTGGGTAAAAGTGAAGTGCTTGCTACATAAACCCTAGTGTCTCAGTTTAANCCCAGAGACCACTGTGGAAGGAGAGTACTGACTTCAAAAATTGTAGTCTGACCTCCACATTTGCTCCATTATATACATGCACCTGAGACTTCTCTTTTTCTCCCTGTCTCTCTCTGTCTGTCTCTCTCTCCTTCCCCCCCACAAATCATAAATAAAATGTTATATAAAAGGATCATTTTTCTTATAGATTATCCCAAGAAGTCAGCCCAAAACAAACACAAAAACAAACAAGCAAGCAACATTAAATGGACATGGCATCTTAGTTAATTAAAAATATATTGTATTGTTTAATAATTGAATTTGAGAGGGAACGGGCCTGGGAAGATTTGGAAAAGAGGAGGGAAGGCTGGACATAATGTGAACACCATACTCATGTATGGAATTCTGAAAAAAAAAGCCATTAGACTATTTGGGACAGACTTATGAGTAAAATACAGTTAAATAATTTACACTTGACAGTTTTCAGCCATAACATAGAAAGCTTGTGTGGAATGAGAGTTTCATAGTGTTTGTGACTCATTCAGGGAGCTATAAGCTCTGCTGTCATTCTGTTCTTTATAACATTAATGATACTGGTATCATTGGAAGGCACTAAAACAGTAATGCATATCATAATGTTGCAGAAATAAAAAATAATTATAAACAGTTCTAAGTGTTATAAAGGAAATAAGAGAGTGCAACAGCAGTGTTTTATAAGGTCAACTAATCCNCACAGAGTATGTCACTAGAGTTGCAATCTGATGCATGGATAAGGTGTAACCTGGACCAGGAATGGAGTTGTGCTAGCAAGCCTCTGCCATGGGTGTGTAAGCAACTGACTGAAGCAGTTCAGGCAGACTAGGGTGCAATGAAGAAATGAAGAAAATGAGTTTGTAATGGGTGGGTAGGGTAAGAAGAAGTTTCCTTCCGTTAATACTTTCTGGCCCTGGATTTAGCTATGATCTTTCTATTTTAGTTTTATTTATGTATAGGTGTTTGTGGCTGCTTGTCTGTATATGTACCACATGTATCATGTGCATGCATGCAAGTGCCCTCAGAGACCGGAAGAGCATTTTGGATCTTCTGGAACTGGAGTTACAAGTAGTTGTTTCACATGTGGGTTCTGGGAACCAAACCTGAGTCTGGCTCTTCTGCAAGAACAGCATGCACTTTTACCTCTTAAACTTTCTCTCTAATCCCTAGTAAGAGTCTTAGATATGATGGGATGTAATTACAGGNTTGGAAAATGTGTGACATAATAGCTATATTCCAATTCTGTAAGAAGTTATTCTGGCTGCTTTGCAGGGTGAGTTAAAGGGTGGTGGCACATAGACCAAATGGTGTGCTACAAGCCACAAAAATATATAAAGTAGGATTTCAGCTGGTTATGACAAAGCTAATACCTGGGAGAAGCCAAGGGCCTTCCAGAGGTCACACTGAGGCTCAAGGAGTCTTAGTGATACTGGATTTTGATTATTAGCCATTTCCTACTATGAATTTCTCATGTGCTATTGTAGCTTTTCCATCATTTACTGGATACCATTTCCCTTCTACTGAAGAAATATCAGAGATATCTCTGTACTCTCTAAGAACAGACTTAAGCATCCAGGTCAAACCAAACAACTCCTGTTTCCTAGGTTGGGTGGATAGCTTTATCTCTTGTGCAATTTTAGGTGAGATCCTTATACTGCCTTATGAACTTTATAGACCCCCTAACTTCTTACCTANTCATTTCTAGGAATGTAGATTGAGCACATAAATTCCCTTTTTGATATACTAACTGATATTAGTCCTCAGCTGAACTTCTGCTTTAACCACTCCATTTTCAGGTTGTAAAAGAAAGCCTGATGGTCACTATGTGAGGAGAATTCTTACCTGCCTTTGAGACCCTGTAAGAATTCAAGCCTGGTGACCTTGGCTTAGCTAGAGCACTGCTAATTCATGGGCATATGTAACTGTAAACCTCAGAGACAGAGGAAGGAATTTTGAGGATTGAAACGGGAGAGGATTTTTGAGTATTTTTAAGGAGAACTTAGAGGTATAAGGACTGGAGAGGAATGAACTGGAGGGAGGAAGAACTAGATTGAGGGCTAGAAGAGAATACTAGAGGAATGAAATGGAAGGTAAAGAAGAGTCAGATGGGGAAGAACAAGATGAGGAAGAAGGAGATGGGAGAGGAGCTAAGATGGATGAGTACCTAGATGAGGCAATGAGAACAGAATAGAAGCTGTGTAGAGAGAGAACTTATCAGAAGAATAAAGTGTGTGGACTAAAGATTTTCATGTAAATAGATTCATTTCATATCATCAAAGAATAGATTATCAGCTGGGTGTAGATTCTTCCCGGACCCTGAGAGGGGACTACTGAGGGGCTGGACCTCCATAGTCCCTGTTAATGATGGGCTACTAAAAAGTTTACAAGAAAGATCTCAGGAATAAGGATTAGGGTGCAATATTGAGGACAAAGAAGGTCCAATGTAAAAGGATGTGGATTCTGAGATAGATAGATAAAGGGAGACATGAGTCCAGGGATCTAGCATTATTAGCAGGTTATATAAAGATCATTATTGTATATAAGACTGAGGAAGCATACTTTTATGATGAAAGAATAAAAATGAATTTTAGACATCCTGAGTTTGACAAAAAAAATATTAAATATTCAAGGACAACAGGAACAAAGCATTTTTGGATGGAGGACATCAGGAGAACAAGGTCCTCTAAATTAACCTAGCAAAGCTCATATGAACTCAGGAGACTAATGCAGCAAGCACAGGGCCTGCACAGGTCTGCATTAGGTCCTCAGTTTAGTGTTTTTATGGGACTCCTGAATGTTTGAATGAGTGGATCTCTGATTCTTATGACTTCTCTTGGGCTCCTTTCCTTCTGTTGGTTTGCCATGTACAGTACAATTTTGATATGATGGTCTTTGTTTTATCTCATTATACTTTATTTTGATATGTTTTGTTGTTATCTCTTAGGAGCCTGTTCTTTTCTAGTGATAGACAAAAAAAGAGTGGATCCAGATGGGAAGGGAGATAGGGAGCAACTGGAAGAAGTAGACGGAGAAGAAACTGTAATCAGGATATATTGTTTGAGGAGAAAAATCTATTTTCAATAAAATGGAAAAAAGATACTAATCATTTCATTTTCCTCAAATAATCATCATAAGTACATATCTACTTACTATATGAGTACATAATAAAATATTTTTATTTCCAAAAAATTCCATTTTATTTAGTGGGACAAAAGAATTTCACTGTCTTTTTTTACATATTTCTACTTTGGAGTGCTTACAATATTGGTGAAATGAAATGCAAATTTGCTATGCTAAATATGAAAATTTCAGAATTTCTTACTTTTATTTCTATGTTCCTGTTCATTCTGTTAATTCTGAGAAAAACTCTCTGTACTTTCAGAGAATGGATATCAAGATGGTCTGAATTTGTTCATGACTGTAAAGTCCTATTTGTCTGAAAAAATATTAAATTTAGAGGATAAATCTGTGCTTCATGTGGAACTTGGAAAATGTCTTTCTGGTTACTTTATAAAGCTGTAGAAATAAATCTGATGTGTATTTTAAGTAGAAAGATTGGAAAACTGTGGCCAAGGATATGAAAGAGAAGTCAAGGTGAGGGTGAAGCTGGATGAATGACTCAGCATGAAGACTCTTTGCTACTCTTACAGAATACTCCACTTACAGAGGTTGTGAGCCACTTTACAGATGCTGGGAGCTCAAACCAGGCTGTGTAAGATGAATTTCTAATTGGTCTTATTAATAAACACACGGAACAAGAAATAGAGGTGAAAAATCTGACAGAGATCAAAGGAATTAGGAACAAGCCACTAGCTAGCCTCACTTCACCAACACCACTGCTTCCAAAGAGAGCGAAGCCAAGAGAAGAGTGTGACTTCCTGTCTAACCCTGCTTTTTGTTTGTTTGTTTGGTTGGTTGGTTGGTTTTTCGAGACAGGGTTTCTCTGTGTAGCTTTGACACCTTTCCTGGAACTCACTCGGTAGCCCAGGCTGGCCTCGAACTCAGAGAGATCCGCCTGCCTCTGCCTCCTGAGGCGTGAGCCACCACCACCCTGCCTAACCGGGATTTTTATGCCTGTTGATTCTGCTAACTCATTTCCTATCTCCACCAAACTACATCACTTCCTGTCTGTCTGCACAGACCTCTAGAACTCTATGGCTGATGCTGGGATTAAAGGCGTGGGGCACCACCACCTGGCTTGTTCCCTAATGTGACCTTGGACTCATAAGAGAACCAGATGGATTAAGGGCGTATGCTAACTTGCATGACTTTTGTTTTTACTATTAGCGGCTGGCTGCCGTTTTTTCCTCCGATCTTCAGATAAATTTTATTGGGGGACACAGATAAAATATCACCACAAGGTTTTCCTAAAAGCAAGTGTTCTTAACTGCTGCATCATCTCTCCAGCCATGTTCATTTATTTTAATTTTGTTAATTCGAATATCGAACAGAAAATAGACATTTCAATCTGTATACCAAAGCTGAAATGAAAAAAAAATGCTAAAATTTGCTTCAAACCTCTTTTTTTATTAAAAAATTAATCCTTTTAAATCTGTACTCAACTTCATATTTTTCCCACTTGATCTCCAAAAAGTCAANACCTATCATACATTATACATGAATTGTTTCCATATAAGCTTTACACTTAAGTGTAGAAACTTATGTAATATTGTACATAAGTAGATTTTATATGCTTTGACGTTTAAAGAAAACACTATCTCATTTTCATACTTTGACACATTGTTTTAAATGTTTGTGTCTTTGACATTCATCTTTATACACAGAGTTTCCACATAGACTTGCACTGTTAGAATAAACTAAAATAAATTATCTTGTTCCTCATAGCCTAGCATTTAAAGTCTCACGTTTTTATACACCCTCTTGAAACACAAAAAATAATTGAGGATAGAAACTTCAGTGTAGATTTGATTTGTTTTAGGCTANATGCATTCCTTGATAAATTTAAATTAAATTAATTATGTCATATAATTACAGATTTTGGGTTTTCTAATATACATGAATGCTTTATATATGTTTACAAACAGTACTGTTCCTCCATATGTTTCTTTTTTCTTCTGTTGAGACAGTATCTTATTATTAGAGATTGGCCTTGAACTCGCAGAGATCCTCTTTCATCTGTCTCCTGAGTGTTGGAATTAAAGTTGTAGATTACCTGACCATCCCACAATATTGTTCATTTTGATCCATTTGTTCATCAATAAAGCAGACTGGAAGAGATCAAATCATAATCAGCTATTGNATTTTGTTTGCTTGTGATTAATAGTAGAGTTGAGCATGCATTGATTTAACCTCTGCCCCTTGGGTTTTAGAATGAGCAGAGGGACTAAGTTAACTTCTTAGCTACAGATGATCTGAAGTTTGCACATGAGGAGATCATGGGTACAGGAGTCAATAAAGATACTCTGTGATCCTCTCTAGATTTTTTTTTACATATATATATATATATATATATATATATAATTTTTTAGGAATAAAGAGTGTATTAAATGGTAAATAAATACACACACACATTACATAAAACACAATGTAATACTCATTACTCTTAGTAGTTGGCATACATTAACANATCCATTTACAACATCATTACTTAAAGGTTTATATTATCATTAATGATATTTTATGAGTGGGGAACCAAGCCACTAAACTTTAAATATGACTCTTGATCCAACTTTGAACCACAGGCCAACTCAGAATTGGTGGGTCTTATCTTCTGTCTTTACTTCTTTTTCTCTAGAAACATGAAATGGAGGTTTATCTAGCAAGCAGTGTGAAAGAGGTAGACTACTATTAGATTACAGAAAGAGACATGCTACATATTTAAACAAACTCGTGGAACATGGGGGATGTTGAATTGTGCTCAACTGCATAAAAAAACTGACACAACCCCATCAAGGTCTCACTGAATGAATGAAAAGGGGCTTTTATGAGACGCTGAGCTTCAGTGGTGACCCAGCTAAGTTTTATTATCACTTGACACTTCCCTACTATAAAATGAATAAAGCAATGCATCACAAAAAGCTATCCTGAGCAATGATGTCAGCTTTGATGGTGGAAAGGTCATTTCATTTCATATCACATAATGGAGAATTTTGAATTGGGCAGAAGGTTGTACAGTTGAGCAATGTCATGGGCTAAAGGACAATAAACTCCTGGAAATCTGTGATGATATTGTGTTTCCTCCTTCTCTATCTCAACAAAGATCTTCTGCTAAATTTCAACATCTTTCGCCATATAAATCAAGAATTTAAATTAGTCTTTCTGTGTATACTTATAGTCTTTTTCTATCAATTAGAAACTATGTTGTAATTTTCTAAAATTTTTAAAGAAGAGAAAATCACAAAAAAATGTTGGTGGTAAATTAAAATCCTGATTACAATTTTTGCTTTTTATATTACTATAAAAATACTTTAAATCATCATTCCATTTAAGAACACAGAGAAATCAAAATGAAATGCAGTTGCAATTCTCCTCCCTGCTTCCTATCCCCCATAATGCTGAAAGGGACTCTGAGGCTGCTGGAAAAGAATTGTCATCAACACAGTTACCCAACTGAGGACCCTATGGGAAATCCTAAGGACAGTCCAGGCAAGATAAACCCACTAGCATAATTGAGATAAGCTTGTTAAGGTAACCTACTGCTTTCTGATTGGATTTGGTATCCATTCACAAGAAGGGACTCATGTCTGTTTCAGTGTCCCAGACAGGTTGAAGATGTCACAGGTCCCAGTGACACCTTTCATTATAGACATGATGTGCTCCTGAAATTACCCTCTACATATTCATTTTTAGGACTGCAAATTAGTAGTGCTGCCATCTTTGGTCAGAGAAGATTTTTTTCTGCATCAGGCAGTGGTAACTGAGGGAGCTCACAGCTTGTCAATTGGGTGAAATGAATGATAGTGGAATGCTCACCCATAAACTATACTTTGCTGTCACTCCCAAGAAANAGATATGGGGACACTATGGAAGAAGGGGCAGAAGGAATGTACCATCTGAGGAGTTTGGAATGATGTAGACAGAACTCCCACTGCTGAGAATGACATGGCTGTCACTATCCACTATCAAGTTCATGATAGCTGTGATTACCTCCACATGATCTGCAAGANTGGACATGCCAAAATCTTGTTATGGAGGGGTGGGGAAGCAGAGGGCCTCAACCTCTCCTTGACAGTTTTTGCAGAGTTGATGGATGTTAGTGGAGGGAGAGATATACTATGCAGTGTTATTTTCACTAGCAAGATGTCCATGATCTGACAAACACCTCCGTCACTTGTAACTATTCTAACTCACATGGTCATAAGAAAAAAGACAGAAAGAAAGAGAAAGAGAGAGAGAGAGAGAGAGAGAGAGAGAGAGAGAGAGAGAGAGAGAGGAGTTTTCTCCCCCAAAATGGGTCTGACTCTGTCAAGTTTGATGTCTCCTCCAGACATGCAATTTACAAACCTTTGTCATTTGTCATGTGTGTCTATCCTGGGTCATTTTCTATAAAGGAGGTTGTGAGAACATTAACATGGGGACCCTCCAGATTTGGTATGGTGACTTGGGCTTCCTGAAGTCAGGGGCTATGGCACGTTGGGATTTCCAGACAGATTTAAAGTCGGCATGTTTATTCAGGACTTCCCTCGCCTCCTGAAAGAGAGGAAGGAAGCAGACTAGGGCAGAAAGAAGTCCAAGTATGACGTCAACACCTACTTGATGACTACCTCTGTTCCTCTGACACTCCATGGGGCCACTGGCACTTGAGTCCTCGCTAGATGAGCTACCATGGCTCTAGGGAGGGCCTGGTGCTCTCTGTTGGTCAGTTCTCTGGGCAGCTGGGACAAGTCCTGTCTGGATTGAGACAAGTCCTGCCCAGGGCTGCACAGGGTCCGTTCCAGAGGACTCTGAGACTGACTGGAGTGGAACTGGACTCCTGCCAGANTTTCTCCCAAGCCTCCCCTGCCTCTCTGGCTCATCTGCCCTCTTTCTTTCCTCTTTAGNTTGTGTGTACATGCACCTTTGTGCACATGTTGGTGTTTGCGATATGCATGTATGTGTATGCATGTGCATGCTCCTCTGTGTCGAGGTTAGAAGATAATTCAAGTGTCGTTCCTCAGGTGCCATCCACTTCCTTTGAGACACTGTCTTTCATTGGCCTGCAGCTCCCTGAACTGGCCAGACTGGCTAGCCAGGGAGCCCCAGGGATCCTCNTTGGCTGTGGCTTGTTCTGTCTCTCTGATCATTCAGAATTTACCTCAATACCTGGCCTGGTGTTTTCAATTAATAAGACTGTTTAAGATTTCACTCTACAGAGAGAGAGAGAGGATGAAATCTTCAGAAGGAAGAACTGAGAAGAGGAGGAAGACCAGTCGAAGGTAGATAAAAGAGGGAAATAAGGAATGAATGTGATAAAATGCATTGTATTCTTATCTGTGTGTACATGTGTTTTATACATATATATATGTACATACAATGTCGTATTATATAGTCACTAAGGAGATGAGATACACATGAATACTGAAAATATTATATGAAATAAAATAAATCAAATACAGAAATAAAAACATGGTACAATTTCATTCATAATTGAAGTCTTAAAATTGCATAAAACTAGAAAGAATAGCAGTTGTCACAATATTCGAAGCAGTAGGACTGAACAGATGAGAAGAGAACAGACAGCAGGTAGGATGCTCATTCTTTTCTAAGGAGTGAGATTTTGTTCTCTATTTCATACTCCGATGATTTTATTTAATACTAAAGTACTATGTCTTTTGAAGTTACTTAAAGAGAGGACATTTAAAGTTCTTCCAAAAAAGAAATTTTAAAAAATGTGTAAGGCTAATTTCTAATTTGATCATTTCATATTTTATATGTTGATCAAAACATTAAATTGTATATTTTGAAGCTTCACAACTATCATGTGTCAACCAAAACCAAACAAACAAGAATTGCAATGCTGAGAATTTTCAGGAACATGAAATACAAAAAATATCTGTCTTTCAAAAGCAGTAATTAAAGTAAGTGGCAGAACTTGTATTCTCCGGGGGCTGTGTGCAAATTTTAAATTCTCTACTAGAAGGTTCATTCATACAGACATGTTGTTTCGTGGATAAAAATGGTAAAATCTCAGTCTATGNGGCTTTCAGTATGATAAGTGAAGTGTGGTCCTCAATCAAGCACAATGAATGTGGGGAAACAGGATGAGATTGTGTCAGCCAAGCTCCTCCTTGAATTGTAGAGCAATCTAAAATTACGAAGAACTCAGGTATCTTTGAGATTATAAAACATTCTGATCAGTGATGCTCCAAATGCTTCCCTAAGGCAGCAGACAAATAATAAAATCTACAGCATTTTTACAAAAAAAAATACAAATTGCTCCTGCACAAGGTAATTATTTGATCCTCAGTTGGTAAGTGCATGTTGAAATTCATAATTTTTATTTCTAACTTTGTGTCTATTTAAAGCAAACATTGCAACCATGTCAGATTTTTTTCCTATTTTGTGTATACATTTTTAAATCCTATGCAACACCATGTTCTTGAATATTTCTTTCTGTATAATTCATGCAATGTATAAAATGATCTACAAGTCAATACTGAATTTGGTTGCTAGCTTGAATTTTGCAGATAATCCATGAATCAGAGAAAAAATCCTCTGCTTTTAGTAATTGTGTAAACCACACTCAAATTCCACTTATTAATCTTTTGTTAAACCTATAAATGACTCCTCCATTACTTCACAACCCCTTGAATTGCAAAGAAATATTTCAAAGCTGTCTCTCTGAGGGCAGTTTTGAAAAAGACACATCACCCTGTGTGACACTTCTGTTACTGTAACACAACATCCTGAAAATGTTTGCTCACAGGCTGTTCACTTGGGATTGTATGACCTATGTGGAAGCTCATCTCCCTGTCTCAGCAGCTGTTGGTCATCTGTAACTCTTCATCTAGGCATGGGACCTTCTGGAATTCCCCGTCCCCACATTGCTGTGTCAACTTGTGGTGCTATCATTCTCATCTTACTCAGACAATCATATTGTTGATAGTTCATGGGTGCACTTGCGTTGTCATATCTAGGCTGCACTAGCAGCAGGCTCCCTGACCATCTGGCCCTTTCAGTCTTTATTCTCTCTTCCACAATGTTGCCTGAGCCTTAGGAGAATAGGTTGCATTTTAGATGTACCAAGTGGAATTGGGCAATCTACTGACACCTGTTCTCTCCATTTGGCCAGCAGTGGATCTCTGTAAAAATCTTTGTCTGCTGCAAATGTAACATTAAGAATTAAAGAAGTCATAAATTTGAGAGGGAGAAGTTTGAAGGGGGCAAGAGGCAGTGCTGAGATAGGCAGGCTCAGAACACCTGCTTAACATTTTCAAACAGAAATAAAACTACAAATGTTCTATAAAATAAACAAATAAAAAGGAACTAAGGGGAGGAAGGAGTGTGTTTCCCATATGATCCAGGTTGCAGTTCATCATGGCAGTAAAGTCACAGAGGCTGGAGACCGAGATCACTGCTTACATCTTACAGGAGGAGAGTAAACGAATATGTGCTGCCTGTTTGTTTACTTAGACTCAAGCCAGTCCTCTCCAGTCCTATGTATCCCAGGATGCCTATGGTTGGGATGCCAATTGATAATCAAGGTAATGCTCCACAGACATGCTCATGGGTCAGTCTGATTCAATAGAGACTTTGTTCTCAGATGATTCTAGATTTCTCCAAGTTAATAGTTAAAACTAACCAACATGCTCACTTTCATTTTTCTGAAATTNATTATTTGGAAGTGCTTACCCTCTTCCTTTTGTGACATACATCAATTATTTTATGCAATTGGATACTTTATAATAGAATAATTATAACTATCAGAAGAAAAGGAGCTAACCTTCATTCATGCAGTTTGGTATTTATTTTTCTCCCATTCTAGTTAACTTTTAAATAATTATTCTTTATCTTAAAATTTCTACATTTCTAATTTGGATGATAACACATTCATCTCTTATACCTATGATTCATTGCATAAAAACAGACTGTGTACACCCACATGCATGAACATATACTTTTGTGGTGAATTCCTCTAACAAATGTCAACAATATGATTAGGACTATGAATCACAGAGTGTGTACAGAGCCTTGAATTTTAACATAGTATGCTCTGTAGGTTGTCTTTGGGTACAAAGCGACCCACACATCCTCATCCAAATATATCAAAACAAGATAGCAACATGACAAGAAAAATCAAGGTAAAATGATAAAATGAAGATGTGTGAGGACACAGAGTGAAAGGATATACAGAGCTGCTTCGTACAACTTTCACTGCCAAGTTTTATTGCTTTCCAAAAAATTCCTTCCATTATAGTAATAAAACATGCAGTGAGTAATTGCTAACTTAAGTTCAGCTTTGTAGAATGATCTTGTGCCTGAAAGCAAATGAACTCCATGGACACAAAGACCATGCACCCCTCTTTACTTGTTTCTGATTATGGAGTATAGAGATAGCTGGGCAGATGGTGAGAAGGAATTGGAGTCCTTCCTGGATCATGGATGGGAATCTCTGTTCTTTCTAATATTGATGAGATAGGACTAAATAGAGACAGGATATGAAATGCAAGAACCAGATTTTGGGAAGACTGTTGAGAAGCAAAGTCTTCTGGATACGAAAGAATCATTTCACTCATGAACTCACAGAAGATGTGGTTACCTGAACAAAATAGAAGCAATAAACATTCCAGAATAAATGGGGGAGAGGTTTGTGATGTCCCACCCTTTATCTGAGAGCTATTGACAGTGGATGGCTGCTGGGGGCATCGGAATTGATTTTCTTCAGGGATGTGGCCCCCTGATAGGTTCACTGTGGTCCAGGGAATAGCCCCACACCCTTGCATGTATGGACAACACTAATAGAACTAAGTGAGCTACGAAAAATACAAAACCATGAAAAGAGAAAGGGGATAGAAGGGTTAGGGGTAAATAAGATCAAATTCTGTATACATGCTTGAAATTATTTTTAAAAAATGTATATTCAAAAGAGTAAATGAAACAGAAAGAGTACCTTTTTCCATATCCGTGGCCCTATTGGAGTGGGATAAATGCACCTACTGTGCCTCATCTGCCCGAAAGATGTATCTGCAAATGAAGACTGTGACTACAGTACAAAGTATGATTGAAAACTTGAAAGCAAATTTTTATATCTTGGTGAAGGAGCTTAGGAAATGTAGTATGGGTCAGGGAATGAAGGGTCTTATTTAGTTCCAACAAATTGAGGAGGCTTCACAAAGACACAAGTTATAATATTGTTTATAAGGTGACAAAATTGATATTTTATTAGAAATATTTGAAAAGGTATTTTCTCTCTGTCTTGATTGTATTGTAAACACCATTGAAATTATTACTTCAAAGTTTAGTAAAAACTCTTTTTGGAAAACCAAGTATATTTAACTCAGAGACAGATCTCATTGTACATTCTCTTAAAATGTTTTATTAAAAATTGCATTTATGTAACAATGTCTGTGTCACATATGATTTGTATAACATTTAACAGTAATTACTATCTTGGACTTCAGATTTCCACCCACTGTGCTATCTGCAGTCTCATCTTATCTGGCATCACTTCACACTCAAGCTAAGAATATTCAGCAAAAGTACTTCATTATCTCTTGTCCCTCTCCTATATGTAAAATTGATGTATACATATAACATGTAATCTAGTATTTTGAGTTATGGAAGACTGTTCAAGTTGTCACATTGACAACTTAAAACAATTTAAAAATTGTGTTTAAATTTAAAATAATTTAAAAATATTTAAAAATATTCCTTCTTCTGTGCCTGACTGGCAACTCCCGAGACTCTGCTCTTTCATATCTAGTTTGATTGTACTACCTAACCTTATTCTGCCTATTGGCCAAAACAGTTTTATTTATCAACTAATAAGAGCAACACATATTCGAAGCATACAGAAAGAACATTCCACAANACCTATCAAGGTGCAGACAGAGCACCAATGTTGGACTTTTACTATCTCTAAGTCTAAATGTTGTGACCAGTATTGTTTACTATCTACTATCTATATACATACATGTATGTATCTATAGCTTTTGTGTTTGTATACACATATCTAATATTTATCATTTATTTATCTACCTATCATCTACATATGTCTATCATCTATTTATTTTCTATCTACCTTCATTTATCTATCATCTCCGTTTCTGTCATCTATTTGTAAATGCCTATGAAAGTTAACTCATGTTCTATCCTTCATTTTCACTTTATGAATCTTTCTAGAGTGAAAGGTTGTGCACTTGTCCACTTTTCAAGCATTTTAAAATATATTCTGTACAATTGTCCTTTATTGTGTTTACTCATTGTTACTCTTTTGTATCTGTGGCTTCTTCACCCACCACATCCTTTAGTTTAATATGACTGGACTCAAATAATTATCTTTGTCATCCATTGTGTTTTATTCAGGAAAATTCCTCAAAAGGAAGGACCTAAATGTTTGTGTCCTGGGTTATGAAAATTTCAACAAGAGACAGTTTGCACAGCTTCAATCCCCAGCCTTCTTCTCAAACCTGTTCCATTAGATTACTGCTGTTCTAAGAAAGCCACTTGCATAAAATTTTCCTATCTTCACTAGCTGTGGAGAATCTACACCTGGTCAATGAGGGTATATTCTATTGACTTCTCCTTCTACCTCAGGACAATGAGAGGGCCATCAGAGTCTTAAGGCACCATGTGTGACTGGATGAGGTTTATGCTGTAACAAGAACACAGCTCAGTTTCTTTCATTTTTTTTTGCCAATATTTCTTTTTCTCAAATGGGAAAATAATAATTGTGTGTCTCTATTAATACAATTAAAAGAGGTAACTAAGACAATCAGGTGGTCTCAGTCACACCAATTAAAAGTAAATTTTCATCCCTGTCCTAAACTAGCTCTTACATAACAAAGACTCTGATTGAAAGAAGTGAAGTCACCAGAAAGAATTAGGGTGAGGTATTATCTAACAATATAATACAAATGCAGTAATTATTTTCTGAGGGTTTTTCTCTCAAATTAATCCTAATTATATAATCATATATATGGTAAAGGGGATTTTCGGTTGTTTTGAGAAATGTCAAATATAAGATATGTGTTCCATAGGGACCTAAAGCATCTTTCTAGTTTGCTGATAGATTGGGAGTAACCGAGATGATAGGTGTGATGATTTGAATTATTTGAATGCTTGGTCACCTGGGAGGGAGTNNAAGGATTTGAAAGGATTAGGAAGTATGGCTTTGTTAGAGGAAGTGTGTCACTGGATGTGTGTTCTGAGGATTACAAAGCCCATGTCAAGTCCAGATTTCTCTCTCTGCTTATGGACCAGGATGTAGTTCTCAGCTACTGCTCCAGAGTCTGCCTCCATGTCACCAGGCTTCCTGCTATGATGACAATGGGTTAAACCTCTGAAACTGTAAGTCCCAATTAAATGCTCCTTTTACTTCCTTCCCACAAAGAACTGGACCCAGTTGCTGTAAACCAAATGAATTTGAGTTTTTAATGCTTTTTTGTCAAGGGATCAAAGTACCAAGTACAAGTTCCTACAACTGATGTTGTCCTCTGACCTCCCCATGTAGATAAACATTAATGCATGACTGGACACACATAACAAATATTTTCCTCAAAAAAAAGATCAAATCATAATTTATAATCATAACCTTCATGAAAAAACATCTAAAAGACTAATATGTTTTCTACTCAAGAAATTTTTCTAAATAACTGCATTAGATTTTGGTCTCAAAAGTGTAGTTCTCATCCCATATTCATAAGAGGACATAGCTCTACCACACAGCATCCCTGACAAAAAGAAACATTTAGATGGTGAGAAACCAGTGTGTATATATTATTAAATGTTGTGGTGTCTTCTGCTGCTATCATTCTGCTAAACTGCTTTGCACATGTTCCATTCATTAGATGACCCTATCCCATAACAGAGGTCTCACTTGCTCCATAAGGGAAATGAAGAGCGTGGCCATGGTGTGCTTTTCCTTCATTACAAATACTTTCATTGATTTGATTCTTTGGTTGTTTCTGTTTTCCCTTCCTACTTGGAATAAACTTTGCATTAACTCACACTGTTAACTCTATCTGAGGTCCCTCCACTGA
>LZPO01087621.1:57134-73011 GCA_001675575.1 Neotoma lepida | reverse complement strand
CCAAGCCCATGGCAGAGTGTGCAGTACAGATCCAAATGACACCCAGGTAAATAAATAAGATTGCAGAAAACTGAAGTGTGGGCATGGAGGAACCCCCCGATGATGCACAGGTAAAGGCTTGTTTCTGTATCTGCTGATGACTTAGTTCTCTCATTGCCATGGAGCAGCAGCCTTCTCAGGAAGCCTCTGTTTTTTCTTGTTCTTACTGAGGGACTTGGTGGCTCTCCTGTGGCACTTACCAGTTCAGTGGGATAAAGCCCAGCTTCTCTACCACATACATCTCCTCTTTCCCGAGCAGTTACCACTTACCAAGTCCTGTTCTTTTTCTTCATAGCTTCTCATTTGTCCACCATATTCCCTTCATTTCCACNCAAAGCTTATTGTTGGATGATTGGGGTGGCTTCCCAAGTGGCCAGTGGGAGATCCTGCCATATACACTTCCCAAAGTGTAGCTCACCTGACAATAGCCTTAAAAAGTGTCTCTNGACAGGGTGTAGAGAAAGATGTCCAGGATATTTTCACTAGGATGACCACNGGCACTATTTGGTGGCCCAAATGACACCTTTTCCTACAGAGAAATATTTATGATTTGGCACAGCATTTGGAGTCCCTGAATAGGAACCCAGTTATGTTAGTTGTTAATGTTATGAGTTTTATTTTCTAATTAAATTCTATGGTTGTATTTCCCTTAAANAGTCCTAGTGTTTCTAAAGTAAATCAGTTATTTTTTTCCTAAAATACCTGCACAGTTCATACCTTACCCTCTACGCTCTTCTCCCACAACCCTTGCTGGTCACATACACTCTAGAGGGTCGAGGATCTGTGCAAACATGGCCTGACCCTCCAGCATGCCAAGATAACCACAGTGGGAACTGTGGCTTCATCCTCATCACACAGGGGTTCTGGTTTGTAGTTTTGCTGTGCTCAAGATCCATACTGCTCTGCTTTGTGCCTACTTGTGTCCATGTATTGCTCTGTCACTAGTTAATAAATCTCACTAAGAGGTCTTAGTCCTCATTGTAATCTTAAATTTCTCATGCTCTCTGCACTTCCATAGTATTTAGCAAAATCTGGCTCGTAAGGGACATTCNGGTAGAAGGCACAGCTTATTAAGTGTGCTTTTTGCCACAAATTCCAACTAAAAACTGACCTTTTAGCTCTGTTTAGTTTGATTCCTGAAAGGCATGTTTAAATCAGGAAATTGAGAGGTGGCAGTGAATCNGTGGAGGAACTCAAGAGTTGATGAAACGCTTTGGAGAGCGCTGCTCATAGGACATCAGTTCTCATCACAGATGACAGTATCGTTCAAGGGTGTCAGAAAATGCTGCTCATTACTGAGAATTGTGTATATGGATTAAAGAAGTAATATAATCTTCCTATGTCTCTCTATATACATACATATGATTAACAAGTCATGCATTTTGGACACACTGTCTACGCCCTAAAAACCCTTCCTCTTAATTTGCTGCAGACCTATTCACTAGATCACTATNTAGAAGCACATGGCTTCCTACCAAGNTGCATGACTTGGGTACCAGAAGAATTGCCTCTTAAATGTATANGTCAATTTGAGGATCAATAGCATTGACTAGATTCCTTGAGTTGAGACCTTGAGTAGAGGAGGGAAGACAGCAGATGCAGGAGTCAGCAGGAAGACCTCACACAGGAAGACTCAAGTTCTCNTGTGTGACTTTGCAGGGAGCTGAAAGGCAAAGCCTGACACTGGCTTAGAGCAAAGCAGACTGATCATGCAAACTAATTTGCAGGTCGGCTTTTGTTTGTTCAAACCTTTCAAGACAGTGCTATTGAGCTCTCGCCTGTGGAAAGTGGTGATGTGAGAAGGGTAGCCTTTTACTCTTTCTTTTTCTTTTTAAAAAAATTGTGTTCATCTCTGGGCTGAATGGAGACAGAAAAGGTAAAGATTATTGAGAAAAATTGTCTCTGGTTGCTGATCCTTAATGTAAAGGGGCTCACGGATAAAGTCATTAGTCTATAGAAAGGAAGNAGTTTAGGGCCCAGTAAGATACATTTCGTACAGGGCTAAGGTGAATTTAATGGTTCTTCAAGTAATATAGTCACCTAATTAGCAGAAATACTGATAAGCCATCCAACCTCCCTTACAAATCCTGAAANAATGTTAAAACTAGACTGACCTGGTGCTTACAAGTGCTTGGAAACAAACTGTATCCTTTAATATGGTCAGGTTCAATTAAATCCAACACACACTGAAATCCTCTTATATGTAATTTATGGGGCTAGGCTGAGAGTGAGAATTGGTTATGGCATATATGTATATACATATACATATACATATATATGTATGTATGTATGTAGGGTCCAGACTTAAAGGGCTGCATAGAAATGCAGTGAAAACATATCCTCAGGGAACAAGTGATGTGGTGTATCTAGGTGATAATTCTGTAGGAAGAGTCACTGTGGTTTAGTAAAAGGAACTGTAGCATCCTGAGTCAGGAAAAATACAAACAAGGAAAAATCTCTTCCAAATACAGTGAGATACCAAGAATTTGTGGGTCGAAATTCCAGATAAATTCCAGAGCATAGTAATGNAATTCTCTGGAAGCTTAAACTAGGTCTGTGTTGTAGGTGTGAAGTAAGACTGAAGAATGTTCAGGAATGGACTAGCTAGTAGCAGTAGAGTATGTGGAGTTTGGTGTGTTTAGCCAAATGTAGATTGGCAGGATGTCCCATGAGATTGAGTTATGAATGCATTTCAGTAGTTCACAGGTAAAGGAAAACATNAGCTTAATTTATGTTAATGTCTAACACTGCAGAAAATATCTATATAAGAAACACTTTGTGACTGTGATAATAAAGTTATCGACATTGTAGACAGAAAACAAAGATGAAAAATCACTCGGTCTGCTTGAGGGAGGGCTGTGATCATCTGTAGCTGTGCAAGGAAGNTGTAAATGAATAAAACCAACATACCTGAAGCTAGATGCTGTCTAAAATACTGCTCTGGAAACTCAGAAAAAAAGATGTCACACACCAACAAAGATTTATTCTGAGAGATTCCTGATATTGTTAAAAATAGTAATCAACCCCAAAATGTGCAAACCCAGGGAAATAAATGATCACATCAGGGAGCCCCAGCTTTACAAAATCATTGTCCTGCATTCACACAGCCACACTACTGTGGCCTCCCTTCTCCATGTATCTAGTTGTTTTTAACAGACAAATCCTCAGAGCTCTGCTCTGGCCTTCCTACCTTCCANANTNTTTAGAAGAACTCATCCATCTCATGGNTTTACATATTACCTCTCTACTGATAAATGAAAAATTTAACTTCTTCTCTTCAACAACTGTTGCGTGATACCCCCATTTGGCTGCCTGACATCTCCTAACTCAAANGCTCAAAGTTAAAGTTTGGCTTCTGCCTATCACACCAGCCCCTGTCTCCTGACAGCTTCCCTCTCACAGGAAAGGACAAGAGCATTTAGCTATCTGAACAACCCAAACACTAGTAGTCATTCTTGATTTCTTATTCCNGTNGCTCTGACATTTATCCCATCAGCAAACACTGCCATTTATTTATAAATTATCCTTGGGACAAGTTGTGCCCTCTGTCAATTCCATCACTGTCCTCCCCGTGCATCCGTTATTAGCTTGGCCTTGGTTTTCCACACAGGCCTTTCTTCCCCCTAGTACGTCATATATCAGCAAGAGTGATCTGAAAAGATTCGTGTGATCACATCCGGTAGGAGATGGAACTGGATTCCCTTTGCACAAAAAATAAAATAAAATAAAACCAAAACCTTACCCAAAANGGGGGGGAGGGACTTGTACAGCCCAGGCTTTGAACTTCTGCTTCCACTTTGCCCCTTGTGTTGTCTTGCTAGCCCTTACTTTGTGTGTATATGAGTTTTAAAGTTATTAACATGCTTTGTAATGGGTTTCATTATAGCACTTTCATTCATCTNTGTCATTGTACTTGTCTCTAATTAGGACNTGAGCCTTCCCATGTGCTTTTTNGATCCCTGTGACAGCCACACTGGGGCCAGGCAGAGAAATTGACGCCTAACATTTTTCCTGGTGAATCTCAATGTGTAAATGTCTTTCTAGATTTTGAAAGGAGCATGTGGTGCCTGCTCTAGAGACATTTTTTTTGTTTAAATTTTGAATTATTGTCTCAGTGTGGTTATTATGTAGGTATTAAAAATATGATGAAGTGTTTATTCCGATTGGCCAATGCACTTTGATTTCTTTGAAGGGGCATCTTCTCTGGCCTCCCAACAGTCATGACTCTGCTGACTGTGTCATGTTATGTTGTATTCTTCCAGAGGACTTCAACAAGCTGTGCTCTATCCCTCTGGTAATTCCTGGGAGACCAGAATATCCTCCCCCACCCGTTGGCCCTCCACTTCAGGTCGTTCCTCCTGGCTTTACTCCTGGGTCTGTGATCCCAGTCCCTCGGCCACCACCAGACTATCCGTATCCATCTCCATCTCGGGAACCATCAAGTAAGAATTCAAAAGCTACCTTGTTATTTTTTTCTTGCATTAATCAAGTCATATTTTTGGTTTGTGCCATGTCCATCATTAAATATTTTTACCAGTTGTTAGATAAAAAAAATTTTACCTTGTTTTTGCATGTTTCTTAGTTTTTTCATTTTATAAATAAGAATGGGATCCTTGTATGTTCTGGAGATGAATGTCCTTTTGTTATGGGTATTTTCAACTAAATGTGGGAGGGTATGGAAAAGACTGCAATCTGATTCAGAGAGAGAATTAATGGCAGAAGTTGTATGAAATTATCCTTTGGATCATTCAGTGTACAAAGTAGTTACCTGCCAACATCTCCCTGGCATAGTTATTTCCCCAAACTGGAGTCTTGAGAGTGAGGAGGTGGGTGAGATGGGGAGAGGCAAGCAGAGAAGCCACTGGGCTACAGCACCTTTCCTGTGCCGGGGATATGAGCCCCCATTCAGCTCTGAAGGACGAATAGGATTGTGCTCTAGTGGCTGGCTCACCCTTAGTGGCTNTTCCTTTAGGACTCAGCATCTTATTTACTGTTAGCAGATTAAGAGCTGATGTCATAGATATGAATAATTTTAATGGAGTTCGATGCTGGTTCTTCTAGGGGTGCTACCTTTCAACGTTACTGACTACTGTCAATTGTTCCGCCATCTCTGTCAAAATGGGCGCTGCATTCCAACCCCTGGCAGCTACCGGTGTGAGTGCAACAAGGGCTTCCAGCTGGACATCCGCGGGGAGTGCATCGGTATGCAATTTATCTCTTGATTGATACTGAGAGATATTGCAATTCTTTTGTAATTGCCTGTGTCTTAGTCAGTGTTCTATTGCTGTGAAGAGACACCATGACCACGACAACTCTTGTAAAAGAAAGCATTTAATTGGGGCTGGCTTATAATTTCAGAGAGTTAGTCCATTGTCATCAGGAGCATGATGGGGAGGCAGACATGGTGCTGGAGAGTACTGGAGAGTTCTACATCCGGATCTGAAGGCAGACAGACACTGGGCCTGCTTTGAGCATTTGAAACCCCAAAGCCCACCCCCAGTGACACACTTCCTCCAACAAGGCCACCCCTCCTCATTCCTGTCAAGTAGCACCACTCTCTAATGACCAAGCATTCAAATCTATGAGCCTCTGGAGGACATTCCTATTCAGTCCACCACAGTGTGTATTGGTGTTCTGTTGCTGTTGTAACAAACCCCTCCAACAGTGGCTCCAAAGAGTAGAACTCTATTATCTTTGGCTTCCAAAACAGGGCTTAGAAGNTAGGTGTTGGTAGGGTGTCTTTTCAGAACCTCAGAGAGAGGATTTCCTGACCTTCTAGTGTGTCTTAGACCCTGGAGGCAAGTAGGGCCTCACGGCCCTTCTTCAACAGTCAGGAGGGTAGTGTCTTCAGTAGTGCAAGACAAGGATGATTGGACTGTTGGGTCTGATGACACCCAGTTGGCGTGTGCTCTTTTGTCTTAAAAGAAATTTGTTTCTCAATTCTATTAGTTCTTGTTTACTCAAGACCTTTTGTTTCCTTCTCATATGGGCACTCTTCTGGAGGTTATCCAAAGTGACACAGTCGAAGGAAGGAGTGTGTGGCTCAGGGTCAGNCCTGACTCTGTCCCCAAGAGACTTGAAGACCAATAAGCCTCACTGAACCTTAGTTTACCCATAAACAGCANTGTATACCAGTGGGCCCTGACACTGAGTATTTAAAGTGCCTGGAGCACTTTGGGTCTAAGGCTACGGAGACCACCTGGGTGGGTGCTACATGAGAACCCCCCTTTAAACAGCCATCTAGCTCTTCATGTTTTGTTCTCACATTTTTAACAGTCAGCAGGAGATGCTTAGGCACGAGGCATACTTTCTTTGTACTTAAAAAAAAAGTAGAACCCACATCTAAAGTACGTGTTAGTCTCTTTGATTTTTTTCCAGTACTGGAGTTGAACTCGAGCCTCGTGTGCAGGCCAGTGCCCTACCACTTAGCAACAGCCCTATTGCTCCTCTCTTTATTTCTTATTTTTGAAACAGGGTCTTACTAAGTTGTCTAGGCAGGCCTTGAACTTGTAGTCTTCTTGCCTCAGACTCCTAGTAGTTGGAATAACAGCCCTGTGCTCTCATGTCTGTCTGTTTGATTTTCTTGGGCCAGACTCACAGGAGAAAAAAAATGTTTATTATCTCAAAACATATTCATATTCTGTGAAAATGACTGGGAAAAGAATGCAGACGAACTGCTTAACTAGTCTTACAATGGGTAGAGACATGGTATATTGTAGTGGGAAGGGAAAAAATACTTTGGTTATGCAATTTCCTTTCTTTCTTTTTTCAAGTTTTGCTTTGTTNAGAAAGGGTCTCACTNTGGAGCCTCAGCTGACCTGGAACTCACTATGTAGATCAGGCTGTCCTCAAACTCATAGAGATTTANCTGCCTCCAACTCCCAAATACTGGGATTAAAGGCATGCCCCACCATGCCTGGCTCTGCTATTTTCTTACCTTAAAGGAAAAAGTTTTNTATGTGTAAGAAACCTATAAAGCCTTAGAATTATGAGCTATTAAAACTTTCACGAAGATACACTGTGTTTTACAGATGTTGACGAGTGTGAGAAAAACCCATGTACTGGTGGAGAATGTATCAACAACCAGGGCTCATATACCTGTCACTGCCGAGCTGGCTACCAGAGCACACTCACCAGGACAGAGTGCAGAGGTAAGGGGCTCTTGGGGACTGAGAGGCATCTGTCCCAGATGAAGGCTTTGCTTTGAAGGAGTCCAGTGAGACATAAGGGCAAGAAGCTAATCTCCCCACCCCTGCTGCTTTTGTGTGCCTTATTCCAAATATCACTTCTTTGAGGATGTTGCTAACAAATACGGCAAGCATTCAGATTATTTTAAAAACTGTCTTTTCACCTGAGGGAATAACTTATTTTCACTTTTTTTTTTTGAGTTATTTCTGCTGGTTGTTCATCCGCAAAGTAGGAGATGTGGTCACTCTATGACAGAAACTAGGACGAGCCTCTGGTAGAATTGTATGTCATTAGTTTCTCCATAGAAAGGAGGTTGCAGGGGCTCTGGTCCTCCCAGAGGTCAGCAACCAGCAGCAATATCACCTNAGGATTGCCTGAAATGATTCTCTAGTTCTTCTTCAGACCTGCTGATTAGAGGCAGCATTTGGCAGGATCCCCCAGCCATCTGTATGCATGCTGAAATTTCAGAAGCACTGATGTAATTGTCCTCTCATAAAGGTTGCCCTTCAGGTTTATTTCTTTTCCTTTTTCCAAAATATGAAAATGTAAAACAATGTTTTGGAGAATTTGGGACATTAGTACTGTATTTGGATAATTTTCACCCTTCCCTCTCACTCCTCCTGTGCCGCCCACCTCCTATCAAATTCGTGTATATATGTTTGGGGCTGACTGCTGGGGATTAGATAATTCATCAGGAGCTTAGTCCCTGAAGAATANTGAGTCCCCCTCTCAGCAGTCACTGAATTCTTGTAGCTCTTCATGTAGAGCTGGGACCTTGTGAGAGTTCCCCATCCATGTTGGCCTGTCACAGGTTTAGTTCTCAAATAATTTAGTAAGCTGTCTAGTATGCTTTTGGTTAAATATCATTTATGCAGTAACTTCCTAGGGTGGAAATGAATAAGATACAGTGCCCACCCTTCAAGAACTGAAAGCTTTGTCTACACCTTCAGCATAGACTGACTTGTGTCATTAATCCAGTAAAACTAGAGAGAAATAGATGAGCCCTATTAAACACAAGGCAGGTAGGGAGCTTTACACCACTTAAGAATGTGAATCTCCTAATAGGAGATGATTTCATTTGCCTCNGTTAGCAAAAGCTCTTTGTCTGAATTGAGCAGGTTTGATGTTCATCTCTGAACTACTTTCAAAATCTTGGAATTTGCTCGAATTTAGAGATATATCACTATCACTGGAAGCACAATATTTCTACATAATTCTATTAACAGCCTACAATCTTAACTATANATCCTAATAGTTTGAGTATTTAGTTGAGTTGAGAATCTTCTTAATACTTTACCTGTTAGTTAAAATTAGAATGTCAGTGATGTATTGGATATTTTTCAATAGAAGAAATCACTCTTAAGAGACTTTGCTGCTAAATAAGCAAAGAGAAATGATTGCTGAGATGAGATTGACTGGAGAAAAGCCAGCCAGGGTAAAGGCATGCTGTTCCCCTCATACTGAGGCCTAGTTAGAGATAAGAATGATCCACAGCTCCAATACCATCTTCTACATGGTATTAAACATACCCTGAGTGTAAGTGCACACCTGTGGTATTTGGAGGATAGAAGTCTTTTCAGAGGGATCCAGAAGACTGCATCCTTAGCTTAGAGGATGTGCTTGGATCAAAGGGAAAGAAGAGAGAGAGAGACAGTGGAAGGCCAGTTTGAGTAATAAACTTCTGTACTGTCTAGATTGCTAGAAGTACACAGTATCCCCCATGGCATTCTGTAGTGAGAAGGAAAGGTGGACTATTTTTCCTGTTTATTTTAATCTCAAAAAAATTATAGAATGCTAAAGTTGGTTCAAGAATACGTGGATTTTTACTATTTTTCTTTGTGGAGCAAGACAAATTTTAGTGAGCATTAAGAATAAAGGAGGGGAAGAAAAGAAATCAGAGATTGTTGGCACAAAGATCAGACAGAAGAAAAGCCCAGACTGCTTCAACTAGTCCAATGGCTCACGCAGAAACCACTGTGGGATCAGCCTGGAAAGAAAGTGCGTAGGAGGGTCAACCACAGACACCGTGCAGACGCTAGGCAGACAGGAGAACTGGACAGACCATAAATGCACATTCCTCTCTAGGGTGTGCAGGATGCTCACCCTCAGGCACTCAGGGCCTCCACTCAACATGGATGGGTTGCTCTCAGCCAACTCTGCCTGTCTCCATATCTTCTGGGAACAGGCATGGAAGTGATCGTATGCTGCAGAGACAAGGCTGTCTGAGCCATCCTCTTTGATGTTCATCCTTTTGTAGTTCTTAAGACAGAAGGACCAGACCCAGGCTACCCCGCCATCTATTAGGGGTGGATGTTTAGTTATGAAATTNGAGATCAGGTACAGGTTATTTGAGTTTATGTTATTTTTTAATATTTCTAAGTTCTATTATGATTATTATAATTATTATGATTATTAAATGAGAAAGGGGACATCTCCCACAAGACCAATGCTTTGTTTGGTAGGTAGACTAGTCATAAAATTTAGACTAAGAGTTATATGTATATGAATGAAACTGTACTTGGTCCAAAACTGCTGTGAGGCAGGTGGGCATCTTGTAGTTTTATGGAGGACTTTCAGGAGGAATTGAGCAATTTCTCAAAAAAATAGCATTTTCTGTTATTATTTCTCTTATTGTTATAAGATTTCCCTTTTAATCATGTTAGAAATGATAGCAGCCAAAGTTCAATATAAATTACATAACAATATAATATAATAATATATATACCGCTCAATAAATTATATAGAAAAAAATCATGAAAACTATATTTTCTTCATACAGTTGAGGTCTGAGTAGTCTTAATAGAAAGTAAGAGTGATTGTGATCATGTGAAGGTTTTTTTCTATCTCATATCTTCCTGATACTGATGATCCCACATACCTTGTTATTTAGTATGACATGTATGGTGATGGATATCATCAAATCGTTGAAATCCAAGATTAAGGTCATAAGTTTGGAAATGGAGGAAGAAAGAAAATAATTTCAAGTCCTCCAAATTAACTCCATCCTTTCTTATTTTAACCTTAGACATTGATGAGTGTCTGCAGAATGGCCGGATCTGTAACAACGGGCGCTGCATCAACACAGACGGTAGCTTCCACTGCGTGTGTAACGCAGGCTTCCACGTCACGCGGGATGGAAAGAACTGTGAAGGTAATGGCGGTGTCATAAGGTGGCTCCTCTCCCGTTTCAGCTTCAGCACCAGGAGCCTTGAGCAAGACAGAGCCAAGTGCTGTGTGAAAGGTCAAACTGACAAATGTGTTTCACATATTTCTGTCTGAAAGGCAAGCCTAAATTTTCACGTTTTCATGGCCACAATCACATTTGTATGTGTCAAATAACATTTACACACACTAGCAGCAGTGAGTTCTTGGAACTACCTGGTGGTGAGGGAAGCTTTTGTAGAATGTACCATTCCTTCCTATCTTTATGCAATCAAAATTTGTATATTGTGTAGTTTTATACAATAACAACAAACAAAACAAAACAACAATGAAACCACATTTAAACCCTTATCTTCCATAGTCACTTGTAATCCTTGTGTAAAGTACTATGCATCAGTGTCTGGGCATGTAGAATTGCTTTGAGAGAAACANGGGTGTGGGGAGCCAGCCTTTTACATTGACTTCTGAACTCATCATGTGAACAGCTTTTCCTTGCAAAGTAAATGTGACTGCTGTGGATGACTTTCCACTTTGTGGGCCGTTAGCAAAAAGTGGAGATTGNTCCTTATCATGTTTTCCAACTTCTTTAGGAAAGAGCCCAAGAATCTGTTAATATGTTGAAAGAATTTCAAAATTGTTCTTAGGAACATGTTTGGCCGAATATTATCTCAGTGATTCAATCCACAGACTTAATGCCAAAATTCCCAGTTAGGGTAAAAATCTGTTTTTTTAAATAAAAGAAATAAAGAAAAATCATAAATTACTTTAGTCTGAATAAAAGCCTGTAAGTGAAAACAGGTCATGTTGAGAGGTGCAAGCCTCCTAGGATAGCTTCAATGGCTCACAGACCAGCATGCCCATGAAATTAAGAACTGTCTCTGTGATCAAAGGGGTCTAAATATTAGTAGGCTCAGCTGGATCCCATAGCCGAGTCTAGCACTTACTAAATCCATCTTTGCAATATCTGCTTCAAATTGCTTAAAATGACAAGCTTTCTTCTACTTTTTGTTACTCTTCAGATTTTTTTTATTTTTTAAGAATTTCATACAATGTATTTTGTTCATATTTCCCCCTCCACCAGCCCCTCCCAGGCCCTCCCTCCCCTCCCTCCCCACCCAACTCCGTATTATTTCTCTCTATATAGTCTTTTACTTTTGAAAAGTACCAGGATTTAGCCTAAATACATTTTCATTCCCAGTAGCCTCAATTTTGTTTTATTTTCTGTGTATCAGAACTAAGTCTGAACTAACCAAGCCCACAAGGTAGCACTCCTGTTAGTTTGCGCATGGTGATTCTCCCAAGAGCCCGCTAACCTCAGCTGAGTCAGCCTGGACCTGAGACATCTGTCTCACACGCCTGCCTTGTCTTCTTCTTGTATTTGTCATCTGGATGAAAATTAGCCTTAGGCTNTAATAACAGAACATAAGAAAGAAATGTGAAAAGCCGGAATTATGTTCACCCAGGCAGCCTCCTTCTCCCAACCAAAGACCGTGTGTCTCTGTTTGCAGACATGGATGAGTGCAGCATCAGAAACATGTGCCTCAACGGGATGTGCATCAACGAAGATGGTAGCTTCAAGTGTATTTGCAAACCCGGGTTCCAGCTGGCGTCAGACGGTCGCTACTGTAAAGGTGTGTGCTAGAAAACCCTCAAGGGTGGTCTTTGCCTCCTTTTTCTTCTCTCTACACCGTTTTTGAAGAATCTTCCCNTGTAGAATTCCTCAGGTTCTGATTTGGAAACCCGACTGATATTCCTTATGTTTAGCCATCCAGACAGACAGCTGTGGTTAGTGAAACAAGGCTAGTCTTATTTCAGAGAGGGCATTTGGGTTCTTCTCAAAGGAGCCTGGAATCAGCTGAGGTGCAGTGATTTAAGGAGCTGAGGTGTCGATCTGTCCCAGTGGATNTGCCAGTCTTTCTGATCTTTCCGAGTTCTGCCTTTTCCTTCCAGTTGGGGAATAAGGACAGTTGGAGCAGGGGAATGGGGGACTTCCTGATCATTACCTTGGGCCACTCATCACATCTTCCCTTGAAGAAAAATCTGACTTATTTGTGGTGCTGTATTCCTTGCTGTTTCATCTAGCTATTGTAGGAAACAACAGCAATGAATTTAGGTTTTGCCCGGTTACTTAAGCAAAAAAAGGAAGAGGGACAAAGCAGAAGAACTAAACCAGGAGTCATGAGGTAGCCTGATAACTTTTTAAATAACTCTCCTTGCTTCAAGTATAGAAAGCAAAACTTTGTGCTGTTGGGTACTAACAAGGGTTGTTGGTGACAAATTTGTTCCTATCTCCTGCTGTATGGAGTCAGGGATGGGGAACTATCGCATGTAGGTGCAAGCTATGAACTGGAATCAAACTTCTCAGAGCCTTATATGTAACGTTAGCCCAGGAAGTCTACGAAGTTGCCAAGAGCCTCTGTTCACAGTTTTTGCTTCAGAAATGAAGCATCACATGCTTTAAAGGCAGGATAAAGTCACAGGGCGCCTCTTCTGAGTGCACCTACTTTTCAGCTCCGGTTGAGATGCCATGGAAGAAAGCCTTGCATGTCTTAAATTCTTGGCAAGGTGTGCTTTCTCCAAGCTTTTAAGAGCTCCTAGCCCTTGGTTGTTTACCTGCATTCTCTGTGACCTTCACATTGATAGCTTATCATATTGTGAAAACCTGTGTCTTCTATTGCTGTGAAGAGACATCATGACCATGGCAACTCTTATAAAGGAAAACATTTAATTGAGGTGGCAGTCTACAGTTCAGAGGTTCAGTCCATTATCATCATGGCAGGGAGCATGGCAGGGAGCATGGNGGCATGCAAACAAACATTGTGCTGGCTACATCTTGATCAGAAGGCAACAGGAAATCAACTGTGACACTGGGTGGTATCTTGAGCATAGGAATCCTCAAAGCCTGCCCCCACAGTGACACACTTCCTCCAACAGGGCTATATCTACTCCAACAAAGCCACACCTCCTAATAGTGCCACACTCCCTGTGAGCTTGTGGGGGCTAATTACATTCAAACTCCCACAACCTGTCTTCAGTTGAAAACAGTTGAGGTTTTCAAAGTTTGAAGTAGGGAAATTGGTTTCTGTACACATTGAACTCTGGCCAGAGAACCTGACATGGGGAAGAAAGGTTCAAGACACAGAAACAGTCTACAGTACGATAAAGCATCAGGCTGTGCAAAGTGCTATACATGTGAGAAAGAAAAGGAAAGGATACANTTGCTGGGATAGCTGAAGTGCCAAGGTCTGGTGACCCATGTGACAGCCTCTTGGCATTGAATCATGCTGTTTCTAGGACATTATAACCTCAAAGATGAATGGAGGCTCCAAAGCCATTGATAGTCCTGGAAACTGTGTCTTCTCCATTGAATAGAGTGTTGAATTGTGTGGAAGAGCTCATAATTGTACAGGTTCACCTGGACTTAACATTCTGGAGAGAGGGAAGGAGGAAGAGAGAGAGGAAGGGAAGAGGAGAGAGATTGGTTCATATTATTGTCGCCATCTTTTCCTCCAGTGTATTGAGCTCAGATAAACACACTTANGAGGGAAAAGGNAGCAACNATCATATNCTGCTTTTGCTTACCTCATGTTTCTCTTCTTGCTGTGAAATGAGATTTTTCTTTTCATCCGTCATCCTGAGCCCACAAACTCATGACTGCCGAAAGCCTAGTCAACAGAGTCTCTGCCCACTGAGGGACTTCCTGTCCTGCTGGAGAGCCTCCAGGCTGCTTTTCAGATTATACACTCCTCTTGTGTACTGTAGGGCTCTGCGTGAACAAAAAGATGCCTGACACAAATGAACCAATCTGAGGTCACGTTCTTAGATATAACTGCTGTTTTAAATACAATCTGAACATGAAATCTTGGACCATCAGAATCTATGTTGTGCCAAACAACAGAAGCTAAGTAAAACCCAGAGGTGCTTCACTCTCAGTTTGCCTCAATTTAAGGTCAGGAGAAAGGAAATAGTCTCCTATTCTATATTTTAAAAGGACTATTAGAAAGTGACTTGTTTCTAAGCATCTTTGTTTTCCAAAACTCAGTTTGGGTACCATTTCTACTTTGTCCTATCAGTGAGGGAAATCTCTACTATTGCTAATATGGACCCAATGACACCTTTTTCCAGTACTTAAGGACACACATATGATACTAAAAATACTCAACAGTGCTTAAGAAAGACTTTCCTGTGTCCCAATGGCTTTGAGTGTTGTACTGACCGAGGCTGTCATCAAAGTCATCCTGTATTCCTCTCTCTTCTCTCTGTGGTATTCCTTCAGGTATTTAATNTCTCCCTCTTACTAATTGTCCCAGAGGGACCAGGCAAGGCTGACACTAGCAAGGATGCCAGCCTGGGTGTTGGCTGCAGAAAGGAAAGCTTTCCATCCTCAGTCAAAGGTTTATAGTCAACCTATATTTCTAGCATGACTACAGTGGAACGCGTTACAGAGTCCTTTGCCTTCTAGGGGTCATTTTCCTTCCTCCACCAATACTGTCTGGCTTTCATGTTTTTATTTTGATAGAAAGCATCTTTGGAGGATTCTATTAAGATGGCTTTTAATAGAAAAGCAGCAAGCTCAATTGATTTCTCCATTTCCCATCTCTAGAAGAACNCTGAGCAGGCATCCCACTAACATGCTGCTATGGCCATTGGTAGTCATGGTCTACAGCACCCGTGTTCCAGTATTATCATAGTGAACTTGTTCAGTGGTGTTAAAGAAATGTCTCTTTCCACTACAGATATCAATGAATGTGAAACTCCTGGAATCTGCATGAACGGGCGCTGTGTGAACACTGATGGCTCCTACAGATGTGAATGCTTTCCTGGACTGGCTGTGGGTCTCGATGGACGTGTGTGTGTTGGTAAGAAAAAGCCACAGTCTGATTTGCGATAAATACTCCAGTAATCAGCAATGCATATCAATAGCTAATGTGTCCTACCCTAGCAGATAAGATACAGTGATTTTTGCAGAACAGTGATCTGACCAATTCAGTTCTCTTCTTGGATGAATTGGATACTAATGTTAGGAACAGAAAGATAAGGTTAAATAAAGGAAATGCCAGGGAGTCCTTGCCTTTTCTTCCCTCTTTTCTGCCCTGAATATATACCTGTCTTCAATTTTCTCCCACCTTCCTTGGTGGATAATGAATGGTCTTTTGAGTTGGTGTGCATAGGTACACCATTTCATGGTGTGCATTTTAATACAGAATTAAATGTCCAAGGAAAGTGCATGATGCCATGCCACGGAAACATGGATAATTCAGAAACATGCAATGATACTTTTATGTAGCTTTGAGATTAAATAATAAGACTTTTATCCAAATTACTTTTTAAAGATATTCAATAAGCCCTTTGAATTAGGAAAGGATTGGGCAAAGCGGGAAATTCCTTCTTTAGAGATAAAGATAACACAGTTTGTTGACCAACATCCACAGGTTTGTATAATGACCCTTTCACAGATTAAACTTTCTCCTTTTTGGAAAGCAAACCC
>LZPO01087621.1:28867-40869 GCA_001675575.1 Neotoma lepida | reverse complement strand
GATGAATGTCAGAGAGATCCTCTCCTATGCCGAGGAGGCATTTGCCACAACACAGAGGGAAGTTATCGCTGTGAATGCCCTCCTGGTCACCAACTGTCCCCAAACATCTCTGCATGCATTGGTAAGGAGGAATTCTTAGACCACCTGTGTGAGGTCAGTTGTGTGACTTGTATCTCTGCCAGNTTCGGACACTTACCTTTCTATCCTCTTCTCTGTTTCTACACAGACATCAATGAGTGTGAACTGAGTGCACACCTCTGTCCCAATGGTCGTTGTGTGAACCTCATAGGGAAGTATCAGTGTGCCTGTAACCCGGGTTATCACTCTACTCCTGATAGGCTCTTCTGTGTTGGTAAGTTCTCTTTTTATTTCATGGTGCATTTTATTTCCTCTTTGTAAAACAGCCCAGTTCCATTATCATAGCTAGATNCTTTTCCTTAATCTTTCTTGTTTCACTGGAAGTCAAATCTCATAGCAGCTCACAATATTCACACCTCACTTTCCCCTTCAGAGAAGCAGATGAATGANAGATATGTAATCTGATGGATGCTTTTTGAATCATGATCATAGCATATGCATGTCAAAGCAAATCAGCTGATGATAATTAACTCTGCNATGAGCTAAGCACGGCAAGNGTCATGGAAAACACAGAAAGGCATGAAGTGAGGTCTCCGCCCCACGTGGTGGAGATCAGCTAAAGATTTCAAATAGTGACCATTGGCAAGAAGGCCATGGAATGTTCATATCTGTCCCTGAAATAGAGGCCGTGTCTGGCACTCCTTAAGTATGGGTTTTTGTGGGACAAGAATTTTGCTTTGTGGTTGGTCCTCTGTAGGTTTAGTCCTGCTGTGAAGAGTGTCACAGGCAGCCCTGTGGCTTTATCATGCCCGAAGTCAAAGTGGAATTGTGTAAATGCTGCCAGTTTAGGCCTGGCTTGGGATGTACACCACGTGGAACTGCCAAGTCTCAGATGGTTTCCACCCAAAACCATAAATCAGCACAAATTCTTTTGAAATCTAGCCAAGGACAACTCAAAACTTCAATTCAGGTTCTTGCAAAGGATCAGAACCTTAGCCCATCAAACCATAATTCAAGCTTATAACTGAATCAGTGATCGCGAAGATCGCCACAACTGTAAACACAAAAGAAGGTGTCTCAGTCGGTTTTTATGTGCTGTACTGGAATACCTGAGACTGGCTAATTTATAATGATAGAGATTCTTTGCCTCACAGCTCTGGAGGCTGAGAAGCAACAGCAAAATGCTGGCATTGGGCATGGGCCTTTTTGCTGCACCAAAATGTGGGAAAGGCAAGAGAGAAAGAAAACAAAAGTGGCCAAATTCACCCATTTTATAATGGCACCAATGCCATCTGTAGAATGGAGTCCTCACAGCTTAATCACCCCCGCAAAGTCCCATCCCTTAATCCTTCTGTNGCGGTAATTAAATTTCCACGAGAGTTTGAGAGAGAACTAACATTCTAATATTGTTCTCACTTCTCCTAGACATCGATGAATGCAGCATAATGAACGGTGGCTGTGAAACCTTCTGCACAAACTCTGAAGGCAGCTATGAGTGTAGCTGTCAGCCAGGGTTCGCGCTGATGCCAGACCAGAGATCGTGCACAGGTGAGCAGCTTTACTTTCTGCTTATGTCTTTCAGTGACAGTCTCCCAAATGGAGTTGCTCAGGGCCTTGGCTTTGGAATCTAACAGCCTCAGGTTCAAATCCTTGTCTGTTGCATATTTTAGCTGCGTGTCTTAAGCAAGACACTTGGCACCGGATCTTCATTTATACAGTGCAGTTGAGATTGTACGAAAGAGGAAGAAAGGTTAGGATAGCGCTGGAGTAAGTGGAATAGAAAGCAGTTTTGTCATTAAACAGAATCTTGGAGAGTTGGATCTTGAACCTAATCTGGTGCAATTCTAGGTGTGTTTTCTGCAATAGCCACATTACCCAAAGATTTGTGAATATACAAAGCCTCAGGCCCCATCCAAATCAACTGAATTGAAAAGTACTGGGTCATCTTGGTGANCCATGTGTTTGGATAGATGCTGAAGTTCGTGAATCACTTTCCCAACTTATACTCCTGTCTTCCTACCTTATGCTGGAGGAGTCAGGCAGCCGAGGAGAGATAAAAAGTAGAGTGGGTGACTCAGCCTTTGATTTTGACTCTGGTTAAGGAGAGAATTCGAACTTGGGAACCACAATGATTTTATTTGACCTTTCAAAGTCCCCACCCAAACCCACCTCTACGTAAATTTGACTATCCAAAGTAAATGTCGAAAATAACTATTTGTAACTGGACAATGATAAAATATGATTCATGATCATTTTGAATTGCGAATTTGTTTAAATTTTCATTGCTAGTCTTTTAGATCAGTGTGGGGTCTGTTGTGTCCTCAGATTGTATACTGAGAGTTTGAGGTCGCCTGCCTCCTCTGTCAGCAGGATAACCTGGTGGGGCATTTTATACAAAGCTAAGGAGGTGTTCATCTTAGTCAAGCAGGCTGAATTTCTTTAAGTTGGGTCAGTTACTGCTTCCTCACTGGATGATGGAGCCAGGACCAATGTTTACAATATGTTGTTGATTTTCTTCTCTTCAGACATTGATGAGTGTGAAGATAACCCCAATATCTGTGACGGTGGTCAGTGCACAAACATACCTGGAGAGTACAGGTGCCTGTGCTATGATGGGTTCATGGCGTCTGAAGACATGAAGACTTGTTTAGGTAAGAAAGAAGGTGGCATGGACTAACTTGCCTACTCAGTCACAAGTATTGTGAAATTATGCAAAGATCGNTTTGCTGAGGTTCCCTGCTTCATCTCCTGCCTGATCACTTCTTATTGTGAGCCAGACATGTTAAATTTCACCTTGGGAAATGTTGGCTATTCCTGTGTTCTNGAAGTATTGGTGAACTGTGAGAATGCAGTTACATTATCTGGACCAGGCTGAGCTGTTTTCACTTCTTACTATTAAACAGCAGGTAGTCCAGAACTGTTTTTTTGCAGCATTGCTGAGGCAAGACCCTTCNGGGGCTCTGCTCAGGTCCCTGTGAAGTATAAGGTTTTCTAGTTTAGCTGTGGACAAGGGGCGTCAGTCATTGTAGGTCTTCTGTGAAGGCCGAGGATTGCTAGACTGGATGGACAGTGCCTCCCCCAGCCTGGGTGATTTGTGTCTTGGGTTGAGTGAGCTCAGCACTGCTCTGGACATCAGCAGAGGCCACCTACACGTCACTGGTGCCCTCTCTGTGCTGCTATCTTCTGACTCTTAGCTGGGTCTATGATGTCATCTGGCTCTGTGTAGTATCATCTCCCACAGGCCTAGGCCTAGAATTTGTTCCTCAGTAATCTGAGAATAACCTAGAACCCACTTAATTTATTTTCTTTATCTTAGGAATTATTGTATTTTTGTTGCCTAATGTCCAGGCCCTAGAAAAGCATTTTTTTTCTATCTATAGTGTACTTTCTTTTTAACTTTTTTTAGTTATTTCTGGTGAGAAGGTCATTCCCTCTTGGCCAAAAGTAGGAGCCTAGGATGGGTCATGTGCGTATTCAATATATGGATGGGTATTTTGCTGGCATGTTTGTATGTGCACCACATGCATGCTGGGTACCAGTGGAGGCCAGAAAGGGGCATTGAATCACTTGGGACTAGAATACAGATGGTTGTAAGCTGTCACGTGGGTTCTGGGAATCAAACCCTGATCCTCTGGAAGAACAGCTAGTGCTCTAACCACTGAGCCATCTCTCGTACTCCCTTCTATCCTTTCTTTTTTAAATGTGGAAACCAAATTGCAGGCATCACACAATCAGAATCAGCTATTTTACCACAGAGAATGTTGGCTCCTAGAGAAACCATCACAGGAACAAAGTTTCATTCAGCAGGAGTCAGTGCATTTGCTGACCACCTGATCCCTCATTGTGAGAAACATAAGAGCCAGGTTACACAGTTAGTCAGCACTAAAAAATGCCAGTGTACATGGAGTTCCTTGTATATTTTTTCTGAGCATTTAAATATAATATTTTATAATGTTTACTCTCCAAGATTCTTTTTTTAGTGAAAGCATCTCACCTTTTCTTAATTTTCTATCATAGTTCTTTTATCTCAGGAGAAAGTATCCATTACAGTAGAAATTTGGATATATGAATCGTATTTCTGTCTTTCAGATGTCAATGAATGTGACCTGAATCCAAATATCTGCCTCAGTGGGACCTGTGAAAACACTAAAGGCTCATTTATCTGCCATTGTGATATGGGCTATTCAGGGAAAAAAGGAAAAACAGGCTGTACAGGTATGCTTCCTTTTTCATACCAATCAAAATATCAAGTAGCTAAGAAACTGCCATAATAATTGCAGTTTAATATAAGGTTTTAAACATGCCATTTTAGCTGCATTGTAGCTATTTTGTAAATTATATTTCATTAATTTAGCTTCTATGCCTTTGAAATTTTCCATGCTTTATTAGACCCAAGGCGAGGTCTGTTCTGTGAAAATAAAGATGTGTTGTATTGGATAAGTTAACAGACCAATGATGTGATTTTTATAGGTTAAGAATCATACTTTCGGGTCACATTAGTGACCATGCTAGTTCCTGAACCCTCCCACCCCTTTATCAGAGCAAGATCTTCTGATAATCTTCTTTGCCAACACTTCATTTTACAACTAAAATTGTCTTTTAAAGAAAAACATTTCATCAGTTCTTACTACTCTTCCCTTCCTCAAGTTAGAGTGCTTTTGGCACATTAGCTTTTTATCCTAAACAAGTCTTTATTTGTGTGACTTAGCTAATGTCATAAGGGAATTGAACCATTCACAATCTTCTTTGTGCTATCAGTGGCACTTAAGAAAAATCTTTCACAATATTTTCAGGAGACTTTACAATTAAATGCCAAATGGAAGAAGCCACTCTGTGCCATGATGTTGTTTTATCCATGTTTTGTTGTTTCAAACATGAAGTAATGAAATTAAGTACATGGAGTGGCAGACAGAGTAAAGTTTTACTATAATAACTTATATTAAAGTTACCTATTGTGGCATATAACATCATTTAAAACATCATGGAGATCATGGTGAGTTTGAATTAGATAACTGTAAAAAAAAATATTTAACAAGTGTGGCAAACAGTTACACAGAGGTTTTGGTAGACTTCACGTTGTCCCTACACACCATATCTGGAATAGTGGTAAGTTCTGGAACATAGTATCTCTTTACTTATGATACAACTCTAGTGGGCAGGCCTTGAATTTTAAAAGCTGCTTGGCAAGCCCTTGTGACTTAAACATTAATACTGGCATATTGGCAGTTTGAGAATGTATGGATCCTTCTCTTAATTATATCAGTNTATTTCAAGAAAGCATCAAAATACATTTATCAGTTATAAAGTGACTGTGTTAATTGTCAAATTTGCTAACACATGGCAGTAATACTATTGGTGACTCAAAAATGTCAGCCTGCCCAAGCCACTAAAAGAGACATAATACTGAAATGCTTTTATTCTGCCTTTATTGCTTTTCATACAAAGGCTAGCTAGGGGTACTTTCTGGTAAATGGCAGAATGCTTAAACCCTCAACTCATCCATATAGATGCTCAGATACAAATGATTCTCAGGTTCAACATTTATCATCAGCTGCCAATGTCAATGTAAGGCTTATTAGGGGACTNTGGTCTGGCAGCATGAAGAGGAAGGCAGACTAATTCTATGCTGCATTGTAATGAATATAGGAAAAATAAATCTCATTGAAGTTCAGGCAGAAGATCATGATGATCCCAAAAAGACAGAGACTCTAGGGACAGTGTTCACTGACTCGAGGGAAAGAATGTGTAGAGCTCCATTTTCCCGAGTCCATCTAACTGGGGAACGTACAGTGGATGGTTATTTGAGGATCTTTACCATGATGGAAGGTTATGTCCATGCTAGAGTTGTATCATAAGTAAAGAGATACTATGTTCCAGCACTTACCACTATTCCAGATACGGTGTGTAGGGACAACGTGAAGTCTACCAAAACCTCTGTGTAACTGTTTGCCACACATGCATGAAATCCATTTTTAAAGAGAAATGTTTACTTTGTGTGCAGAAAGGCTTGTTTTCATAATTGAATTTGCAGAGATGCTGAGACTGTGGGGGACAGGAAGTACTCACTGCATGCTAGAGAGTCAGTGCCAGTGTTACCGTCTTTTAGTAAACCCCATGAACAGAAATATACTCAGAGAAATACTGTCTGTTCAGAAGGGCCAATACCTCCCTGTTCTTTCCAACTGCGCCCTAGGATGACTTTTTGATGACATCCAGCAAGTACTATAGGAAGAAGCCCTGAGTTGTGTGGCCTCTTCAATATCATGGTAGCATGGCTTATGATACTCACATTTGAAAGAGTAGAATGCTAGATTTTGTTCTGGGGTCTTCCACCGGTTTGTGATCCTGAGCAAATAACCAGGGTCCTCTGCCTTTAATCAAACAATCCCCTTGGACAGAGAACTTGGCAGTGACCTATGGGAGGAGGGGGCTGTGTTAGGACCAGAAGAAAAAAAAAACCTTCTGTGAATAATCCTGTTAGTAACAGCCAAGGGTATCACACTGGACCGGAAATGACTTACACAGACAGTAACTGGCAGGAAGCCTCACACACTTGAAAACAAGTTTTTAAAAATCAGCCAAAATGTCTTTTTAGTCCCACATAACTAAGGCTCTTTCAGGCTGGTTTCAAATCAGTGTTACTCACAGCTTTGAGTGCCATTGGGTCACCTTGGTGATGGTTGTGTTAAAGACAAGTGTTTATAATATCCCAGACAACTAATGTAAACGGAGATACTTATCTTGCCTAATTGGATAAGCAAGACACACTTTAAATAACAGAGACATTTCAACTGTATCCTAACCATACACACGCACACGCACGCGCACGCGCACGCACACACGCACACATACACGCACACACACGCACACACGCACACGCACACACACACACATACACACGCACACGCACACACACACACATACACGCGCACACGCACACACACCCTGCTTATTTAGATAGGATTTTTTAAATGAGTACCCTGGGAAGCAATTATTAAGAACACTTATGCTGTCTCCTAAGGAGGGACTTTGTTTCATGAGAACTAAAATCACCCTCTGGGCTCCATTACAGCTCCGTCTAAATATTCCAGGTCCCTTGTCATTACTGATTGTTTCCATTTTAACAAATAAACATGTTTTCTTCTCCCAATCACATGGGCAGTGTTAAGAATCCACCCACTGCCTCACATTCCCAGCCCACGCAGATGCTAAGGGCTTCATTTTTTTCTTCTTAAGCTTTGTCCAAATTGTGGATACTGCTGAGGGGAATGTTTGATTTAATGGAGAGAGAGTGCACGTTTGCTTGAGACCTGGGATGCAGCTCCTCTGTCTCTGGCTTAAATGGGCNGGGTCGCAGTTTTCCTATGACCTCTGCCACTCATGCTAAGTAACTGTAATTGGAAGAAGATAAAGAAAGTCATTTCGGGGTGCCATCGCCTTTCACAAATTCCATTTTAAGAACCTACCTGGCATCACATGCTTACTTTACCAGTGGATCCAATCAGAATTGTTGAAATGGCTAGATTTCTGGATAAATCCATTTCTACAACTCTCTGTTCCTTTGACATGAGAACTGTTCCTGGCGGGTCTCAGAGGCTTCTGCCCCAACAGCCAGCCATTTCCTCCTGTCTTATCGCTCTCCTCCGCTGGCTGTCAGCCTGCGGAAACTCCATGGGTGTTCACTTCAGTTAATAGTTTTGGCTCAAATTTTGACCCAAATTAAGAAATCCAAGTAGCCCTTGTATTTAGGCTGCCACACCCTCTTCCTCAACTCCTAATTCTAGAGATTTCCTGTATGTCAGTACCATGGGATCAGAACCCTTGGGACAGATGGTGTCTGGGAGGCAGAAATGCAGGCATTTGTGTGGGTGGCATGACCTCTTCTCTCTGTATGATGGCTGTGGGAGACTCCAGAAGGTCACCACACNTCCCATACCTGGGTGACAGATTTNTGGGCTAGGCAGAGCCCTGCCATGGAATCTGCTTGCAACCCACCCTTGCCTTGCAAGGGGCCTGTGAGAGTCTCCGTGACAGAGGACCCGTGGGGCTGCAGAGGCTGCAGCGTCAGCCTGAATTTGAATTTCTTTGCTTTGCTTTGCTTCCATTAATTCTGAAAAATGAATTTTCTGTCTGGAGCAAACTTGCAGAGAAAAGAGAACATTTGTACAGAGAGAGATGTTCTTGGCAAACTTGTGCTGTTTCCTTCACGCTATTGAAGAGAGTTTCAGTACAGTGCTTTTGTTTGCTTGTTTTCCTTGCGGCTCAGTTTCCCCCTCTGTTTGCCAGTCTGCCATGGCAACAGTTCATCAATAAGAGTTGGTGTGTGTGTGTGTGTGTGTGTGTGTGTGTGTACATCTGTACTCGTGCTGACGCTGTTAACTTAGAAATGCGTTTGCAGTGTGTGACCTGCTGTCTTTCTCATGTGCTCCTTATACACTGAGCACGGAAGCTACTTGACATCATGAGTCATATTCACAATGTGAGGCTTGAATATGACCCNTGAACTGCTCTTTCCAGGTGTTCCAAAGCCCACAACACACAGCCTCTTGCAAACAGAATTTCTTTTCGCCTTGAAAGCATGACAAAAATCTAAAAATTTTTTCTTGGTTTAGNATTTTATATTACATTTTATAATAATAATTAAAGGAGACGCCTCTGTCAAAAGAAGTGGTCAGTTTCTTAAAAGCAAGATTAACGGAAAAGGTAAGAGCATGTGAAAATAGTGCTATCTTTGACCATTAGACATCTGGACAGAGGGAGAAAAAAGAGACAATTGGTGGTTGAATGGCATTAGGCAACTCACCTTTTAAGTTGTCACTTGGAGAGAGGTTCACTTGCTGAGAGGTGCCTGGGTGCTCCCATTAGAAATACAGAGAAGAATGGAAGTTGCCAACAGCAAATGCAANGACCACATCATTCCTTCCTCGTAAATTAAAATGCAAAGTTGTTCAACAGGGAGCTTAGCATCTATGTGGATACTAAGTCATCTGTATTATGCCAGGGTAAGGATGAGAGAGAATCCACTTTTGAATATTGCTAAGTCATTACAAAGACCAAAAAGCTGTTGTGCAGAATTTTTTTTCTAAAGCACCGTTTATTTTCCAGACATCAATGAATGTGANATTGGAGCACACAACTGTGGCAGACACGCTGTATGCACCAACACGGCGGGGAGCTTCAAGTGCAGCTGCAGTCCTGGGTGGATTGGAGATGGCGTCAAGTGCACAGGTGAACTGGAAAAATAACANAAGTTGCATTCATGAACTATGTGGATTAGAAACATGAAAATACTAATTTTATGAAGTGGTATTGATAATGATGTAAACTTTATTCTTAAGATCTGGATGAATGCTCTAATGGAACCCACATGTGCAGCCAACACGCAGACTGTAAGAACACCATGGGATCCTACCGCTGTCTCTGTAAGGAAGGCTACACAGGAGATGGCTTCACCTGCACAGGTAGGCTTGTTTTGGAAACAACTGTGTAACTCTTGTTGGAAAGCTTAATATCCCACATCAGACCAACAGTTCCTTCTGAAGACTGGGGCATGCCAGTCGAGTAACAGAAAGACTACTTTTGTGAGATTAGATGCCCATGGAATGAAACCTTGGAGGCAAGTCACCAAGGAGCCCTCGAAAAGTTAGCACAGTGTGTGTGTGTGTGTGTGTGTGTGTGTGTGTGTGTCTATCTGTCTGTCTGTCTATCTCTCTCTCACATATCATATATGCATACATATACATATAAATGCACATATATACATCTACATACATATCTGTACACATACATTTATATGCACATATATCAATATAATGGCATCACTATTCTAAAGCAAATCATACTACTTTTTATATGTGTTCACCTGTGTGTTTTGGTGACTTGTTGTCTGTGTATCAAACCCAAGGATAAGCTTGCTGTAGGAAGATATGAAGGGGCAGAGGATGTGGAGTTCTGCTGGAGGAAAACAGTGCAGACTTTCAGCACATCATCACCATCCCTGCTTTTTGGCATAACAGCAGTTCAGAACCGCTCTATAAGGCTTTCTCTCACTTTATGANGTACTCATGAAATCGTCTTCCCTCTTAGCTCTAATTAAAAATCACAGAATTAGCATAAACTTGCTATGTGAATTTAAATATGAATGATTGCATAAATACACGATTGCATAGTTTATGCAGATAGTTATATGCGCATGTTCACAAAGACAGTACCTGTTGTGTCAGGGCTTTGGGATTACATAAGATAGGCCCATTACCCATTGTCCATGAAGTAGTGTGACTCCCTGTGTGACTTAGAGCTTACATTTAAATTAATTAAATAAATTGAAGCACTGATTTCTGCTTGGCGCTGTGAAATTAATAAGAAGGTGCCAAGTAAGTACAAGAGACACTAAGGCTCACNGAGTGACTTACTGAAAGTTTTACTATAGCTGAAGTCATCTCTGCCCAACCCAGGGATGTTTTGTCTTACTATCTTGGGGAAAATATTTGAATTACACTTATTAGGCCCCAATGCTTCACATGCTTGGTATTTAATGCTTGTGACCTTGCCACTCCACTTCCTGTGTCACCCCTTTGAGCTGAGCCTGACTGAGAAATGGGCACGCACTGTGACATGTTCTTTCCGATATGTCCTCCCTGTGGGTGACACTTCTTGTGAAAAGATCTTAGCCTGAATAACGAGATTGACTTAATATTCACTTTGCAACACTAATGATAATTTAGCATTCAGAGTTCTGAATCTGTACCCCATACTGCTGCATATTCAATANTGGCATTCAAAAGAGAAAACCAGTGAATTTAAATTTCTCAAACAGGAATTATGATGAAGTACAGTTATACTCAGGAACTTGGCAGTTATAAAAATTATAGGACCTGAGGCATTGGAAAGTGCTTGACTGCAAAAGCATAGCTTGTGTTTCTGTCTGCAGACCTCGACGAGTGCTCTGAGAACCTGAACCTCTGTGGCAATGGCCAGTGCCTCAACGCCCCTGGCGGGTACCGCTGTGAATGCGATATGGGCTTCGTGCCCAGTGCTGACGGGAAGGCCTGTGAAGGTAACCACGGGGAAGCTGTAAGGAGCCTTCAGGGCTGGATGAGATTTGCTTATTCAAACATTACTGGCTTTTTTTTTTCTATTTTAAACTTGAAATACGTTTTGCCTTCATATTTAAGCTGCTTGGTTCAGTTGGTAGAGGGTGCAATGATTAGTATTGTTGGCTTCAGAGGATCTAGAAGGGCCACGAGTCAAGCCTGTGAGGGATTATCTAGATTAGGTTAACTGAAGTGAGAATCATCTTAACTCTGGTGGCACCATTTTGTGGGCTGAGGTCCTGGATNAGCTCAACTGAGAAAAAGGAACTGAATGAGAGCGTTCATTGCTCTCTGCTTCCTGACTGCGGACACAATGTGACCAGCTGCCTCAAGCTCTTGCCACNGTGAACATACATGAGTTAAAATAAACGCTCTTAACTTTACTGCTTTTGGGGGGTATTTTGTCACACCAACAAGATAAGTAGCTAGTATAGGGAGTTAACCCTCAGATAGAGCACCCCAGAAAACATCCTGTTTGTGCAGANAAAGTCTGGGCCAATTGAACTGCAGTGTTAGACCTTTGCTGGACATAAGAGAGAAAGAATGACTGAGTTCAATTAATTCAGTGCAACTCAGTTCTCCCCACTTCTGGAAAAAAGAACTGTCAAAGANGGGCCTCTGGTGTTGTGTTTGAGGGCTGTCTATAAAAACAGAAGCATGGCTGTTAATCTCTGCTGGCCTTTGGTTTCTACAAGTCAAGGCTTCCAGATAATGACACCAGAGAGTTTGCTCCTTGTGTGGAGTAATGTCCTAAATATATCTTAGAACAGTCTCTAAATATCTCACATATGCAGACAGAGAACGGGAGTTGACATGTCCCTGGAGGAGAAT
>LZPO01087620.1:26578-45910 GCA_001675575.1 Neotoma lepida | reverse complement strand
CTGATCTCTTTCAATTGATTTTAGTTTGTAGTCTATTTTATTAGATATCAGGATAGCTACACTGGCTTGCTTCTTAAGTCCATTTGATTGGCAGCCTTTTACTCTGAGGTAGTGTCTGTCTTTGGAGTTGAGGTGTGTTTCTTGTATGCAGCAGAAGGATGGATCCTGTTTTCGTATCCATTCTGTTAGCCTGTGCCTTTTTATAGGGGAATTGAGACCATTGATATTAATGGGTATTAATGACCAGTGATTGTTATTTCCTGTTATTTTTTGGTGGTAGTGTTGTGTGTTTCTGTTCTTTGGTATTTGTTGGTATGNGATTATCTATTGCCTGTGTTTTCTGGGGTGTATCTAGTTTCCTTAGGTTGGATTGTTCCTTCTAATGCTTTCTCTAGGGCTGGATTTGTGGATAGGTATTGTTTAAATCTTGTTTTATTATGAAATATTTTGTTTACTCCATCTATGGTGATTGAGAGTTTNGNTGGGTATAGTAGTCTGAGTTGGCATCCATGGTCTCTTAGTGTCTGCATATTGTCTGTCCAGGACCTTCTAGCTTTCATAGTCTCCATTGAGAAGTCAGGTATTATTCTGATGGGTCTGCCTTTATATGTTACTTGACCTTTTTCCTTTGCAGCTCTTAATATTTTTTCTTTATTCTGTATATTTACAGGTTTGATTATTATATGGCAAGGGGATTTTTNNGGGATCCAGTTTATTTGGTGTTCTGTAGGCTTCTTGTATCTTCATAGGTATTTCCTTCTTTAGGTTGGGAAAGTTTTCTTCTATGATTTTGTTGAATATATATTTTTTTTCGAGGCAGGGTTTCTTTGTGTACCTTTGTGCCTTTCCTAGAACTCACTTGGTAGCCCAGGCTGGCCTCGAACTCATAGAGATCCGCCTGCCTCTGCCTCTTGAGTGCTGGGAATAAAGGNGTGCGCCACCACCGCCCGGCTGTTGAATATATTTTCTGTGCCTTTGAGTTGGTATTCTTCTCCTTCTTCTATCCCTATTATTCTTAGGTTTGGTCTTTTCATGGTGTCCCAAATTTCCTGGACGTTTTGTGTTATGACATTTTTGGCCTTAGTGTTTTCTTTGACTGATGAATCTATTTTCTCTATTGTGTCTTCAACGTTAGAGACTCTCTGTTCTATCTCTTGCACTCTGTTGTTTATGCTTGCATCTGTAGTTCCTGTTCTTTTACTTAGATTTTCCATTTCCAGCATTTCCTCTATTGAGTCTTCTTTATTGTCTCGATTTCTGTTTTCAAATCTTGATCCNNTTNCTTCATCCNNTTAATTGCTTTTTCTTGGCTNTCTTTGATTTCTTCCAATTTTTTGTTTGTATTTTCTTCCATTCCTTTAAGGGAATTTTTGATTTCCTCTATAAGGGCATTTTTCGTTTCTTCCTTAAGTGAATTTTTTATTTCCTCTTTAAGGGAGTTTTTTATTACCTCTGTAAGGGAATTTTTTTTCTCCTCTTTAATGAAATTTTTTATTTCTTCTTTAGGGACTCTATCATCTTAACTTCATTTTTAAGGACAATTTCTTCTGTTTCTTCTGCGTTGGGATGTTCAGGTCTTGCTGATGTAGAATCACTAGGTCCTGATGGGGTCATATTTGTCTTTATGTTGTTCATGGTATTTTTGTACTTACGTCTACCCATTTCTTCCTCCACTTGGTTCAGGCAGTGTCTGTGTCTGCTGGAGGCCTCTCTTGGTCTTATTGATACTCTTTGTCTAATTAGGGCTAATGGAATCTCTTGGTCCCAATCAACACTGGCAGGCTCTGTCTCCAAGGAGGATGGAATTTGCCGAAGGTGGGGTTTCAGGATTATAGGATTTGGTGGGGGGATGGTGGTGGTCAGAGCTGTTTGCAGGATACCTACCCACTGGCCTGAAACTGGGACTGCAATGGGTGGTGGTGCGGGGGCCCAGGGCTGTGGCCCTGGGCCCAGAACCTAGAGGCTGGAGTGTTTGGCTAAGGGGATACTCACCTCTTGGTCCCAATCAGCACTGGCGGGCTCTGTCTCCGAGGAGGATGTAATTTCCATTTAAATATCTTTGAATTAATGATTCAATGATTATGCTAGTACTCCAAGAATTTAACCACTTTAGTAGAAGCAGAATTGTCATGAGATTCCTGTCAATTTACTATATGGTTTAGAATCACTCCACAGTGATTATTCTAGCTGCCATTCCTACCAGCAGGTAATGGCTGGATCTGTCACCCATGTCTTTACTCTGGTTTCAGGATCTTTCCATTATTGTCAGCCTGCAAAAAGTGAGTTGACATCCACTCACGACTCTATCTGCATTTCTTTTCATCAGTAATGAGGTTGAGCTGCTGTTCAAAGGTGTCCAACCATCTTCCTCCTCGTTCTGGTATTTGTATATCAACCTAAGTCAACAAAACACAAAAGCACATCTTCTTTTCAGGACCAAACTCTGAAGCTCTTGGCTTTTCTTCCTCCAAAGGGAGGAGGAAAAGAAAGTGCTTCCTGCAGAAGATGAGTTTCCATCATAAGTGCAGAATTCATGGTAGCCTGAAAGAGAATGGGAAAGAACATCCTAAAATGAGGGGAGGTTTGTGCAAAACCATTGAAGCAGGAAAGAGCTTGCTATGTCTCTCTACAACATCTCAGAACAGAGATGGCTCCTCTGATGAAAGCCTGATGACTTGAGATGAAGAGAGGCATAGCCAGGCCTAATGACCTACGCTTATTAAGGAATAATACCTTCTGCAGTCAGGGGCACTATTATTGTGAGCAGGGGAAGTTTCAGGGCATACCCATACTCCAGGGCTGAGCAAGCATGCAGAAGTGAAGATGTCTGTAATAAAACAAAGATAGGGTTGTCAACAAAGAAAAGTTAAGATGTGGCCACAATCTCTAGAGCCTTCACAATCTCTGAAGAACAGGCAACAACAGAAAAGCCTGTTGAACTAAGGACATAGGTAAATCTGATAATGTACATAATTTTAAGGTCTGTATAGTTCCAAAGTAAATATTTTATAATTCCCCATAAAGAAGTGTTAAGAAAAAGCATCTTCCATTTCCAAGATAATGCAGAATCCAGTAAATTGAGAAACACAAACATTGAGAAAACAAATACCAAAATAGCAGCTTTATGGATGAGAAAACCCATGTTGAAGAATGTTACTAATGTTTACTAACGTTAAAGCACAAAGGATAAATATATATCTACTCAGGCTCTAGACACATGGAAGACAAACACTTATCCTAATAGTCCAAAGAGAATCTGAACTTTATGAAGGAAAACAACCACACAAGAAAAGTAGAAAAGCATTAGCTACTGATTCTAGTATTTTACATTTAAACTCATCAACTGAGGTGGGCAATGTAGGTCACAGGATAAAGGTACTTGCTGCTTCAAAATACAAGCCTGATGACCTGGGTTTAATCCAAGGAGCCCATATAAAGGTAATATGAGAGAATAACTCCACAAGCTGTCATCTGACCCCCATGCACACATTTACCATAGCAATAAAAAGAAATCCCTCACCTCAAAACAGGGCCATGGAACAGGCCCAAGACTTCAAGAAACTTGCTGCCCACAAAATTCTGAAAAGGAAGCCCTTCTTCCCTTCAATCCCCAAATCTTTGACACACCCTTTGGTGAAAATCTGACTTATCACACATCCTATCATTTCAAAAATCAGTTTATCTAAAACCAAATAAATAAGTAAATAAGTCTGAGTTTTGTGAAGCCACCCTATCCCTAATTCTAGACTATAAAAGCTGTTCTTGGACCCAATAGCATTGTTCTTTTGCATTCTCTGATACCTTACCAAACTCATCAAAATCCCAGACCAATAAAAGTCTGCCCTTGTGATTTTGAAGTCAATGAAGTCTATTCTTTCATTTTCTTCTGTGAATAAAAGAAGGAAAGATAGGAGGAAACAAATGAACAAAAAGATTCATCAACCAGAACAAGCATTCCTTTCCCTTCAGGGAGGAATGAGTAGTACAGACAGGGGAAGGTNCCAAAAAGGAGAGAAGAGCTCGATGAAACTCCCTCCAAANGTAAATTAAAGGAAGGAATATGTCCTGGCTGGTTTCAAGTCAACTTAACAAAAGCTAAAGTCATCTGAGAGGAGGGAACCACAATTAAGAAAATACCTCCATAAGACCAGGTTGTGTGCAAGTCTGTAAAGCATTTTCTTAATTAATGATTGATGGATGATGCCATTTTGGGTAGCCCCATCCCTGGGCTGCTGGTCCTGGGTTATAAGAAAGGAAGCTGAGAAGACCATTCGGAGCAAGTCTGTAAGCTCCATCCCTTTATGTGCTCTGCATCATCTCTTGCCTCCAGATTGCTGCACTGAATACCTTTGATAATGAACTGTCATGTGGAAGCATAGCCAAATAAGCCCTTTTCTCCCCAAATTGGTTTGGTCATGGTGTTTCATGACAGCATTAGTAACTCAAACTAAGACAAAAAAAGGCTCTCTGTATCATCATCATCATCATCATCATCATCATCATCATCATCATCATCATCATGATAATATCTCAGTGAACTTTGTTAGATTATTCATAGTAATATGACTACCTCTTATNCAGGGATTATTGAATACTTCTATGCTAAACACTTCACATACAGAAAGCCACCAAAATANCACCTGGACTCCATGTGGAAAATACTGTGTCTTCATTTTATGAATTTGTATACTACAGAATTAGCTTTCAGCGTGACCCAGCGGGGAAGTGACTGGGACAAGGCTAGAAGCCTAGACTGTGACTCCAAACCTTTTGTATTTAACAAAAATATCTCTCAGTACACAGTAGTCTGTGTGGGAGTCCATGGGAGTCCAGCTCCAACCTGCTCCCAACTTCTGAAGAGTTTTTAGGTGGAGGAGAGAGGAATTAAGAAATAACAGATAGAAAATAGACCTAACAGATGAGGAGAAAGACAGAAACACAGGATAGCTTTGGGAGGGCCTGGGTTGATAGCCAACAGCCTCATCCTGTATTGAAAAGGGTTTATTATATTCCAAGGGGAGAGGCAAAAGACCTCCCCCTTGCAAGATCAAAGCACACTGTACAGCCAAGTGTAGACCCTTCCACATACCTGGTAAACACACCCGTGGCCAAATCATCTTCTTATGCAGCCCTGCTGGGTAAAGTAAGCTCAGATTCTCTGACCCTGAGTAAGTTCTCATGAGGAAGCTTCTGTGGTCCGCCCCCGTCTCCCTTTTTAATAATATAAAGGGCCCCTCAGATGCCTCAGATGGACTGTGCCTGTCTTAGGTCACTTTCTTCACTAGACAGCCTTACCTGTCTTTGAGATACACTTTCCACCAAATCTTAGGTTAACAGCTAGCAAGAAGGACTTACCTGTCTCTGACTAGCAGCCTCTAGCAGAGGGTGGTGCAGAGCTTAACTCTATGAAGTTCTGAAGCCACTTTTCCACTAAGAACTTGCAAATAGATGGAATAATTATAGCAATACTCCTGCTCCTTAAGGCCACTAGGCCTCCTAGTAAAGGAGTAGAGGATGACAAAGATGGAATCCTTTTTGAATAGGTCTAAGAAGTCTATAGCAGTCTTAGCTGCACCAAGCCCTTTTTTAAACTTGATAAACTCTTGATGCAACTGCGTCAAATAAATTAGTAAACTCCTGATGCAACCACATCAAATCTAAAGACTCCTTAGCATCACCATTAACATTAACAGGTTAACAGCATAATTCTAGCATGAATGTTACTATACACAGTTATGATTCTTACAAACTTACATCCAAAAGCAAACTTTCAATAGAACTATTTACTTTTCATAAACTTGTAGCAAACATCCAAAATCAATTTCTTAATAGAAATTTTTGCATTTCTTGCTAAACAAAACATAAGATACATTAACACAAGTTAATATTAATCCATTCAAAGGATGAGAAAATTTTTTTTCAAAATTAAAGTGACTGAGGAATATTGACTCCTCCCTTTTTTAATAATTTTTTAAAGCTGCATCTTGAACCTGGGTAGAAAAAAAATCAGATTTCTCTATATCTACACCAAACAGTTCCATTTTTACACAGATTCATTTCTACACAAAACAATTCATAAGTCACCACAGTTAATAAAGCATATATGCATACATAAAACAATTCATGAGTCATCACAATTATTAATGTCTATATGCATAAGCTAATTCAAAACTGTCCCATTGCAATTGAATCACTCCTGTCCATCTCATTTCTTAAGTCTGAAAAGTTTAAAAAGACAGTTCTAGTACAAGTCTTAAAGTCCCTCCAAGCACTCAAAATCAGTGCTTGGTTTGTCAGCAGCCCTGAAATTCCTATATAGCAGTCCAAGTGATAATGACTCTGAAGCAAACTGTTCCAAATATGAGGAGTCCCATAATCAAATTTTTTGTAGTTCCCTTGAATGAAACCCAGATGAAACATGCATCTGTGAAGCCTCACTCTCAGCCACAGAGACACTTTCAGTTAGCTTTCCCAGAGGGGAAAACTGCTGCAGGACAAAAGCTGATAGTTGGCTGGGGAATACCTCTTCCTACTGTCAGCATGAACCACCAGCAAACAAACTGTGCAGCTTTTGCTGCTGGCTCCATTCAGCTTCCACAGTCCCAGTCTGCCTGTGCCTCACATAACTTGCTTTTCTACTCAGGACCCCCAGTGTTCTGAAGTCCTGAGGGCTTTCTCACACCTTGTGCTGTACAGCTGAATGCCACCCCACTGCTATGACCTACAGCTTTCAAGCAGCACCTCGGTTTCAGGAGGAAACCCAGACATGGCCAGTCATGGCCGCTGAACCCTGGATACATTACTTACTTGGCCAGTGGTCTACATATCTGTGTGCTGCCTCCTTTGCATGACCAAATGCTACCTCAGACTCCCTGGTGTCCCTGGAATACACTCAGACTCAGAGAGCCCATTCTCTGGCCTGCCAAAGGCCTGTAACTTGGAGCTTGGGCTGGCCTAGTCAGCCTGGAGAGAACTCTGCCTCACTCAGCAGTTCCCATGCCTGCCTTTCCTTGCAGGGACACATCCCAGCTGCTCATCTGGCTGTTCTCTCTGCTCAAGTTGCCAATGCTGCTTATTTACCTGGGTCAGCAACCTTATCTCTGCAAGCCTTCTGCTGCTCACTGCTACTGCTCCTCCTGTGGCATTTCCGCTGGGCTCTAGCCACCAGGGACTCTGGTCACTGGTGTTCAAAGTTTCTGCTGCACTCCAAGCCACCACCTGCTGTTCACCTCTCTCAATGTGTGGTGTCTTGGCTTGGCAAGATTGCACACTGCTTCAGGCCATGTCCTCCAGCTGGCTAACTGCATTCTCCTTATTGCAGCTCTGCCATGGCAGAAAGTATCCAGAACCCTACTGTTTGTGCTGGCTCTTGGAATCTGCTGCCTGTGAACTTGATGATACCCCACGGGTCTCAGCTACTGCTGCCTGGCTGCTGCTGCTTGTTTTGGTGGCTTCTGAAGCTGGCAGTCTCTGTAGTGGCTTTTCATTCTCAGACCACCATGTTCACAGTGTCTGCTCAGTCCTGGATGCCTCTTTCTGTGTCCGGGATTCCATCAGTGCTTGGGGAAAAGCTACTCTATCCTAAGTTAAACCTTCCCCAAAACTTTTTTACAACTTTAGAGAGATACTTTCAGAAGCTTAACTTAAACTACTCTGCTTTATATTTACAGTTGTACTTCCAAAGTTTAGAATATTGCCACCTCCTTTAATTAATTACCAGGCATGCCCCTGCTCCACAGTGTTCTTTCTCTTTATCCTCCATACCTAGGTCCCACATTCAGGATGCCATCTATGGGAGTCAAGCTCCAAGATGCTCCTGCCTTTTGAAGGGTTCTCAGATGGAGAAGAGAGGAATTAAAAAATGGCAGACAGAAAGGTAGATGTAGCTAATGAGGAGAAAGACAGAAACACAGGATAGCATTGGGGGAGCCTGGGTCGATAACCAAACAGCCTTGTCCTTTATTGAAAAGGGCTTTTTATAATATGCCAAGAGGAGAGACAAAAGACCTCTCCCTTGCAAGATCAAATCACACTGTACAGCCAAGTGTAGACCCTTCCAAACATCTGGTAAACATGCCTGTGGCCAACTCATCTTATGCAGCCCTGTTGGGTAAAGCAAGCTCAGATTCTCCGACCCAGAGTAAGTTCTCATGAGGAAGCCTCTGTGGGCTCCTACTGGTACTGCAGCCTGAAACTTTGTAAATAATTCATCTATTATTATTGCTGTAATTCTGTAACAGTAATATTATCAGGGAAGGAAGGGGATCTGCCAGAGATTTAAAGGAAACAAAGACGATAAACAGTCTAAGGATACTCATCTTGTCTAATGGAATCTGGAGCAGCCTCATGAACACCATTATGTGTGGCCAAATCACAGAGGCGCCATGCCCCAGACCTCTCATTACCTAGATAACCTTTGTGACAGCCAAAACTCACTGCTAACCTGATCTTTCTCATCTTCTCTCTTTCCCTCCTCCTTTCAGATGTAAAAAATGAGCAAGGAAGCAAGCAAAAGCAAGTTTCTATCCTGGGCCCTATATTCAGTTTAGGGTCCCTGTTTTTTCACTCCTGTCTTCCAAGTTCCCTCACTCATTTACACTTCAGTCACTATTTTGAAAGCATAGTCTTCTCTTTGGGGATTTTCATGGCAACTAGGTAAAACCAAGATGAGAGGGATATGCTGGAGCTCTTACCTCAGGTTCCCAAACTTCAAGCAACTTCAAAATAATCTGTAATGAAACTAGTAAAAGCACAGTAGTAGAGTGCTTCTGAGGATGTGCAAAACCCTGGTTTGATTTCCTAGCACAAAAAGGAGGGAGGAAGAGAAGAAACTTTAAAGCAATATTCTTTTTTAATGAAAAGAATTTCAAAAATATTGATGTTGTGGAATAGACTTTTAGGACACTGTGAAGACGTGTTACTCTCATTGGTTTAATAAAGTTGTAAATGGCCAAGAGCTAAACAAGAAGAGATTAGGCAGGACTTGTTGACAGGGAGAGAGCTCTGGATTAAAGAAGGGTGGAGTCGCCAGGAGATGAAGGGAGATGCAACATAAACATGCCTTGTTGAAGAAAGATGCCAAGCCACATAGTAGAGTGTAGATAAGAAATATGGGTTAATTTATGTTGACAAATCTAGTTAGTAACAAGCCTGACCTATTGGCCAAGAATTTATAATTTATAATAAGTCTCTGTGTGGTTATTTGGGATCTGGCTGGCAGGACAAAAAAAAATTATGCCTACTCTTTTATATTATTGAAATGTTTAACATTTACTTTTTAAAATAAAGATAGGTAGTGGTTGTTAGCTTCATCATCCTGTTGTTTTGTGATGCAAACATTCCACATTAGTACATAGTTTATAGTCAAGAGGACATTCTTTTCCAACTCCAACGAATTTTTAAAGATTGAAAATATGTGATGTCAAATTGAGCAATGTCTTATATACAGAAATAGTGTGTGTCTGCATGTGCTCATGTGTATGTGTGTGTGTGTGTGTGTGTGTGTGTGTGTGTGTATGTTACCAGAAATAAACCAAGGTCCTAACATAGGTTGACCAATATGGCACCATCAGAACCTAGTGGTTCTACATCAGCAAGACCTAAACATCCCAATGGAGAAGAAATAGAAGAAAGTGACCTTAAAAATGACTTTACGAAGGTGATAGAGGCCTTTAAAGAGGAAATGAAAATTCCCTTAAAGAAATCGAGGAAAAGACAAACAAAAAATTGGAAGAAATCAATAAATCTCTTAAAGAAAGCCAAGAAAAAGCAATTAAACAGGTGAAGGAAACAGTTCAAGATTTAAAAACTGAAACTGAGACAATAAAGAAGACACAAACTGAGGGAATGCTGGGAATGGAAAATTTGAGTAAAGGAAGAGAAACTACAGATGCAAGCACAACTAACAATGCAAGAGATAGAAGAGAGAATCTCTGGTGTTGAAGACATGATAGAGGAAATAGATTCATCAGTCAAAGAAAACATTAAAGCCAACAAAGTCATAACACAAAATGTCCAGGAAATCTGGGATCATGAAAAGACCAAACTTAGAATAGTAGGGATAGAAGAAGGAGAAGAATATCAACTCTAAAGCACAGAAAATACATTAAAAAAAATCATAGAAGAAAACTTTCCCAACCTAAAGAAGGAAATGCCTATCTATGAAGGTACAAGAAGCTTACAGAACACCAAATAGACTGGATCCAAAAACGTCCCCTTGCCACATAATAATCAAACCACTAAACATACAGAATAAACAAAAAATACTAAGATCTGCAAAGGAAAAAGCCCAAGTAACATATAAAGTCAGACTCATAAGAATAACACCCGACTTCTCAAAGGAGACACTAAAAGCCAGAAGGTCCTGGGCAGACATTGTGCAGACACTAAGAGACTATGGATGATTATATCCAGAAAAACTCTCAATCTCTATAGATGGAGTAAACAAAATATTCCATGATAAAACCATATTTAAATACTATCCACAAATCTAGCATTACAAAAAGCACTAGAAGGAAAAATCCAATCCAAGGAAGTTAGATACACCCATGAAAACACAGGCAATAGATAATCCCACACCAAAAATACCAAAGAAGGGAAACACACAAACTATCACAAAGAATAACAAAAATTAACAATCATTGGTCATTAATATCCATTAATATCAATGATCTCAATTTGCCTATAAAAAGATGCAGGCTAAAAGAAATATCATACGAAAACACGATCCATCCTTCTGCTGCATACCAGAAACACACCTCAACTTCAAAGACACACACTACCTCAGAGTAAAAGGCTGGGAAAAGACATACCAATCAAATGGACTTAAGAAGCAACCTGGTATAGCTATCCTAATATCTAATAAAATAGACTTCAAACTAAAATCAGTAAAAAGAGATCAGGAAGGACATTACATATTTATCACAAGGAAAATCCACAAAGATGAAGTCTCAATTCTGAATATTTATGCCCCAAATACAAGGGCAATCACATTTGTAAAAGAAATATTATTAAAGCTTAAATTGCACATCAAACCCAATACACTAGTAGTGGGAAATTTCAATACCCCACCCTCACCAATGGATAGATCTGCCAGTCAGAAACTTAACAGAGAAATAAGGGAACTAACAGACATTATGATGCAAACAGACTTAATAGATACCTACAGAATATTCCACCCTAACACAAAAGAATATACCTTTTTTTCAGCACACAATGGAACCTTCTCTAAAATCAACCACATGCTCGGTCACAAAGCAAATCTCAACAGACACAAAAAAATTGAAATAACCTCCTGTATCTTATCAGACCACCATGGTTTACAGTTAGATTTCAACAACAACAAAAATTATAGAAAGCCTACAATTTCATGGAAACTGAAAAATGCCCAACTGAATCACCAATAANTCAAGGAAAAAATAAAGAAATAAATTAAAGATTTCATCGAATTCAATGAAAACGAATGTACAACATACCCAAACTTATGGGACACTATGAAAGCAGTGCTAAAAGAAAAACTCATACCACTAAATGCCCACATAAAGAAGATGGGGAAATCTCACACTAGTGACTTAACAGCATACCTGAAAGCTCTAAAACAGAGAGAAGCAAACTCACTCAGGAGGAATAGACGACAGGAAATAATCAAATTGAAGGCTGAGATCAATAAAATAGAAACAAAGAGAACAATAGAAAGAATCAATGAAACAAAGAGTTGGTTCTTTGAGAAAGTCAACAAGATAGACAAGCTCTTATTCAAATTAAGCAAAAGGCAGAGAGAGAGAGAGCATCCAAATTAACAAAATCAAAAATGAAAAGAGAGACATAGCAACAGACAACAATGAAATCCAGAGAATCATCAGGTCATACTTCAAAAACCTATGCTCCACAAAATTGGAAAATCAAAAAGAAATGGACAATTTTCTGGAAAGGTACCACATACCAAAGTTAAATCAAGACCAGATAAACTATTTAAATAGACCAATAACCCCTAAGGAAATAGAAATGGTCATTGAAAGTCTCCCAATCCAAAAGAGCCTAGGACCAGATGGTTTCAGTGCAGAATTCTACCAGATTTTCAAAGAAGAGCTAATACCAATGCTCTTCAAATTGTTTCAAACAATAGACAGAAGGAACATTACCAAATTCCTTTTATGAGGCTGTAGTTACCCCGATACCCAAACCACATAAAGACACAACAAAGTAAGAAGATTACAGACCAATCTCTGTCATGAACATTGATGCAAAAATATTTAATAAAATATTGGCAAACTGAATCCAAGAATACATCAGAAAATTATGTACCATGACCGAGTAGGCTTTATCCCAGGGATGTAAGGATGGGTCGACATACGAAAATCTGACAATGTAANACACCATATAAACAAACTGAAAGAAAACAAAAACACATGATTCTCTCATTAGATGTTTAAAAAGCCTTTAACAAAATCCAACAACACTTCATGATAAAGGTTCTAGAGAGATAAGGAATACAAGAAACATACCTAAACATAATAAATCAATTTACAGCAAGCCAATGGCAAACATCAAATTAAATGGAGAGAAACTCAAAGTGATTCCACTGAAATCAAGAACAAGACAAGGCTGTCCACTCTCCCTATATTTGTTCAATATAGTACTTGAAGTTCTAGCTAGAGCAATAAGACAACAAAAGGAGATCAACAGGATAGAAATTGGAAAGGAAGAAGTCAAATTTTCACTGTTTGCAGACAATATGATAGTATACATAAGTGACCCCAAAAATTCTACCAGGGAAAAATTCTACAGCTGAAACACCTTCAGTAATGTGGCAGGATACAAGATTAACTCAGAAAAATGAGTAGCCTTCCTATACAGAAATGATAAATAGACTGAGAAAGAAATCAGAGAAACATCACCCTTTACAATGGCCACAAATAATATAAAATACCCTGGGGTAACTCTAACTAAGCAAGTGAAGGACCTGTATGACAAGAACTTTAAGTCTCTTAAGAAAGAAATTGAAGAAGATTTCAGAAAATGGAAAGATATCCCATGCTCATGGATAGATAGGATTAACATAGTAAAAATGGCAATCTTACCAAAANCAATCTACAGATTCAATGCAATTCCCATCAAAATCCCAACACAATTCTTCACAGACCTGGAAAGAACAATGCTCAACTTCATTTGGAAAAACAGAAAACCCAAGAAAGCTAAAAGAATCCTATACAATAAAGCCACCTCTGGAGGCAACACCATCCCTGATCTCAAGCTCTACTATAGAGCTATAGTAATAAATATAGCTTGGTATTGGCATAAAAACTGACATATGAACCAATGGAATCAAATGGAAGACCCTGACATTAACCCATACACCTATGAACATTTGATATTTTGACAAAGAAGCCAACACTGTACAATGGAAAAAAAGAAAGCATCTTCAATAAATGGTGCTGGCATAACTGGACATCAACACATAGAAGATTGCAAATAGATCCATATCTATTGCCATGCACAAAACTNAAGTCCAAGTGGATCAAAGATCTCAACATAAATCCAGTTACACTGAACCTGATAGAAGAGAAAGTAGGAAGTAGTCTTGAATATATTGGCACAGGAGACTACTTCCTAAATATAACACAAGTAACACAGACACTGAGAGCAAGAATTAATAAATGGGACTTCTGAAACTGAGAAGCTTCTGTAAGGCAAAGGACACAGTGAATAAGCCAAAATGACAGCCTACAGAATGGGAAAAGTCTTCACCAGCCCCACATCTGACAGAGGGCTGATTTCTAAAGTATATAAAGAATTTAAAAAACTAGACATCAAAATACTGAACAATCCAATCAAAAAATGGGTCACAGAGCTAAACAGACAATTCTCAACAGAAGAATCTCAAATGGCTGAAAGACATTTAAGGAATTGCTCAACACCCTTAGTCATCAGGGAAATGCAAATCAAAATGACTCTGAGATACTATCTTACACCTGTCAGAATGGTTATGAATAAAAACAGTGAAGACAGCTTATGTTGGAGAGGATGCGNAGCAAGGGAAACACTCCTCCACTGTTGGTGCGAGTGCAACCTTGTACAGCCACTTTGGAAATCAGTATGGCATTTTCTCAGAAAATCGGGAATGAATCTACCTCAAGACCCAGCTATACCACTCTTGTGCATATATCCAAGGAATGCTCAATCATACCACAAGGACACATGCTCAACTATGTTCATAGCATTATTCATAGTAACCAGAACCTGGAAACAACCTAGATTTCCCTCAACTGAAGAATGGATAAANAAAATGTGGCACAATGCACAATGGAGTGCTACACAGAAGTAAAAAACAATGATAACATGTTATCATGAAATTTTCAGGCAAATATATGGAACTAGAAAATATCATCCTGAGTGAGGTAACACAGACTCAGAAGGACAAACATGGTAAGTACTCACTCATAAGTGGATACTAGATGTAAAGCAAAAGATAGCCAGACAACAACCCACAACTCCAGAGAAGCTAGCTAACAAGGAAGACTCTAAGAGGGACTCATAAATAGCTCAGCAAAGAAGAAATAAAAGAGATCTACATGAGCAAACTGGGGTGAGGGAGGTAATGGAGGGCAAGGAATGAAGGATGAGAACATAAGGGAATGGGAGGTTTGAGCTGGAACAGGNACAGAGTGGGAGAGCAAGGAAAGAGATACCATGATAAATGAAGACATCATGGGAATAGGGAGAAACAAGGTGCTAGTGAATTTCCCAGGAATTCACCTTAGACTACTAGCAATAGATGAGAGGGTGCCTGAACTGGTCTTCTCTGGTAACCAGATTAGTGAATACCCTAACTGTCATCATAGAGCCTTCATCCAGTGGCTGATGGAAGCAGATATAGAGATTCACAGCCAGGTGCCAAGCCAAGTTCCAAGAGTCCAATGGATGAGAGAGAGGAGGGGTTCTATAAACAAGGGACATTGAGATGATGATGAAAAAATGTACAGAGATGAGCAGCCAAATTTTTGGAAACCCATTAACTGTGGACCAATAGCTGTGGAGCCCCCATGAGACTGAACTAGGCCCTCTGGATATGCGAGACAGTTGTTTAGCTTGATCTGTTTGAGGGGCCCACAGACAGGGTAATCAGGATCCATTTCTAGTGCATGAGCAGGCTTTTTCTAGCACAGTGTCTAAGGTGTGATGCCTCGTACAACCTTAGTGTGGGGGCAGGGAGCTTGGACCTGTCTCAACTGAATGTACTAGGCTCTGCTGACTCCCCATGAGAGACCTTGACTTGGAGGAGATGGGAATGGAGGATCAGTTGGAGGGAAAGGTTGGGGGGCAGGAAGAAGGAGGGAAGGTCTGTGTTTGGTATGTAAAATGAATAGAAAATTTCTTTATAATAAAATAAAAAAAAACACTGCATGGAAAGATTTAAAAAAAATGTAAGCACCAACTCCCAATAGTTCTCTCTCTATGGCAGAGTAAAACTAAGAGGCACAACAATGTCAAGTAGAAAGCACTGAGTGGTGAGCTAACAGATAATAGGAGGGTAGTGGTCTAGGTAAGGTCAGGCTATACCCTGTCTCTTATACACATCTAGATGTGTATAAGAGACAGACAAGAGACAGACAGGCAAGATGGGAAAACATGAATAGGAACATCAAAGGTGTCTGATACAATGAATTATCTATGATTTAGAAAAAAAAAAAAGTAAAAGAAAACCTTAATACTTAATGATATACCTGAGCAATGTTAAGGCTATGTCTATGAATAATGATAACATCAAATCTGGAAATCCAATGGAATATGGAATATGAGCAGAGAAACGATTATTCACAGCCACATAAAAAACATGTTTTTTTTATTATACTGGGATATATATTTCAACCTGCATGTGAAATATCTATCCCATGTGCTATTCCACTGTCCTACAATTAGTAGTGACCCAGTCCATCAACATATATTAAGCTTCCTGTCACACCTATAATGACTTTAGTACTTCTTTATTCATCCTGAAATTGAGTTCAGAAGCAAATGTAGAGTTTGGTAGGTGCTATAAACAAATATTAGTTTGTGGCAGGGGCCCCAACAGCCAGTGTGAAGAACCAGGGTGAGAAAGGTAATAAAATAGTCAAATGGGCTGGGCAGTGGTGGTGCACGCCTTTAATCCCAGCACTCGGGAGGCAGAGGCAGGCGGATCTCTGTGAATTCGAGGCCAGCCTGGGCTACCGAGTGAGTTCCAGGAAGGCGCAAAGCTACACAGAGAAACCCTGTCTCAAAAAACAACAACAACAACAAAAAATTAGTCAAATGGTGCAATTATCTCCACCCATTTCTCTGATATTAGTTATTGCCTATACCAGAAATTATGTAATTATAGCTCATAAGACAAATCAATTAACACTGATTTTATAAATAAAATTTTGTTGAAATGCAGCTATGTTCACGTAAGTGTAGGCCAATTACTTTCCTCCCGACAAAGGGATGGTTGAATAGAGGTTGTAACAGATCATTTGGTATGCAAAATTTAACATTCTTCTCCTGGCCTAAAGATCCTACTTGATACCTAGCCCAATTGTCAACAGAGAGACTTCACTCAGCCAATGATAGGAGCAGATAAAGAGACCCAGAGCCAATCATTCAGGAAAGCTTGGGGATCCCTGCAGAAGATAGGGAGGGAGGACTGAAGAAGCCAAAGTGGTCAAGGACACCATGAGAACACAGCCTGCAGAAATGAACTAAGCAGTGTTCTTAGGAGCTCACAGAGACTGAAGAAACAATCATAGAAACCAAATTGGACTGTGTTAGATCCTCTGCTGTTTGTTACAGTGTGTAGCTTGATGTTCTTGTGGAACTCTGAACAGTTGGAGTAAAGGGTGTCTCTGACTCTTTTCCTGCTCTTGGGACCCTTTTCCTCCTACTGGGTTGCCTCATCCTGCCTTGATATGAAGATTTTTGCTTAGTCTTATTGTAACATGTTATGCCTTGTTCAGTTGATACCCCTGGGAGGCCTGCTCTTTTCTGAAGGGAAACAGAGGAGAACTGGACCTGGTGGAGAGAGAGTGGGTCTAGGTGGGTATCTGGGAGGAGGGAGGGAAAAACTGTGGTCAGCATGTAATATATGCAAGAACACTAAATTTTAAAAACAAAAAGAAAAAAATCCTACCTGAGAGTTGTCTCAGAGATAATATGTCCAATTCAGTAACAAAGCAATGCTAGTAGTTGATGGTAGAATTCCTAGCCATTCCCCCATGACTGTGCATGCTCTGGCAAGATGCTTAGTCATCCCAGGGCCTTATGTCCTACGTAATCTGTGTGCTGCCTGATCACATAACTTGGGAGCAGTGCAATCACGTAATGTATACGCATGCATTGTGTAGCTGTGTAAGCCTATATGTGCATGTGCGGGGGAATCTATAAAAGTGGGTTCCACATATCCCTTCCTCTCTTCCTGCATGATATTTCCATAGGCCTAAGCACATCTCTTCTGTTCCCTTCCCTTAATAAACTCTTATAGTGGGTTTTGTTGTACCTTGTGGCTTTTATCACATGGTAAACAGCACCATTTAATGAATAACATTGCACCATTTAATAAATAACATTGGTGCCTAGATGAAGCAGTCCCTCCCAGTGCTCTGTGTCCAGAACCCTGTACCAAGGTTTACTCTACCTACCACTGCCCACTTTTCCATTTTCCCAGCCACTAGAATGCTTCACACAACACCAGCTGCTTCAACTGGTGAGTTTCCCCTTCCAGCCAGCATAAACAATCTCTAGCCATTTTCCATCACTGCAGTCTGAGATATCTTTCTTGCTATCAGACTCCCATCCTCGGGCTGCATCCTTATTCTCTCACTTGACAAAGCATTGAATGACTTACAGACCCCTGGGGAGTTCTTGGGCTACATAAGTCCTGGCTCTCATTGTCTGGCTTTACAAAGCATTGAATGACTTGTGCAAATTGCCAATCCTCACTTGATCTTGGGGATGCCTGAGACTGTAGTCTTGGAACACATTGTTTGTTTGTTTTTACTTTTTATTTTTTTCTCTCTGCCTCAGTCATGAGAAATAAGGCTTTCTGCTATTAGTCTCACTCCTCCTCTGAGAAATGGCCCAAATGTCCCTTAGATAACAAAAAAATGGCCACCTAATGGCTCCTTTGACCCTGTATTTTATGGGAATTACCTAACTTCTGCAGTAAATGGGCAAATGGAGAGTTGTCTTATATCCAAGCTTTTTTTTTTACCTCATCTCCAAACCCTGCCTTCTTGATACTTCCCTCCCACCAACCTGCTCCTGGCTATGCAATCTTAACCAAAGGAATCTCTGACTCCAATGAACCTCTCTGCCTATCNGGTCTCCTCCTCCTGCTCCTTGGGCATCTGCCCCTTCAACTACTCTTCTATCACTGTCATCCTCTCCAATATCAGGCTGATCCAACTGCTGGACTCTGGCTTCCACCTTCACTCCTGTCATTCATTCTTGAGCTGCCCTGAGGAGCGCAGCTGAATTTGGGAGCAGACTAAGATACATGAAGATGAGGTTCATCAAACTAATGCTGCCCATCCACTTGGGGCCAAGGCGGTTCCAAATCAGAACCCATATTGGGATTACAATACCCCAGGTGGCTCTCTAGCTAGAGATAGGTTTGTAACTTGCCTCCTGGCAGGTCTTTGTAAGACTGCCCTCAAACTAGTAAACTATGGAAAGCTAAAAAAAAAAACATAATTCAAGATAAGAAAGAAAATCTGTCTCAATTTTTAGAACAGCTTACAAAGGCTCTTTTACAATATACTAGCCTAGATCCCGAGAGCCCAAGAGAGCAGATAGCTCCTTATGACCCACTTTGTCTTGCACAGGTTCCCCAACATCAGAGCTAAACTTAAGTGTCTGGAGAGAAGGCCTTTGACCCTACAGGCAGAAGTCTTAGGCGTGGCATTTAAGGTGTACCATGGGAGTGATTGTTGTTTTGCATTTATACAGCGCTGCGGTTACCGTGTGAGAAAGGGTCACGAGGCAGGACAAAATCCAGTATCAGAGCTTTATTAGAAAGTAGGGGGGGAGGAGAAGATGGCGGGGAAGAGAGTTAGAGAGAGAGACAGAGAGAGAGACAGAGAGAGACAGAGAGTGCGTGGCCACACGTGGAGAGAGAGAGAGGAAGAGAGAGACAAGGAGAAGGAGGAAGAGGTGGGATTTCCTTTGCACATGCTCGAAGTGCGAATGTGAAGTCACTTAGCTGGGGGAGTGGCCAGGAATTCTAACATTCCAGACTCTTTGCTTATTATAAAAAGCAGGTGAACAGGAGTGGGGGTGCCGTGTCTCCCAAGAACTGCTTCAAGCTGACTTGGTGGG
>LZPO01087620.1:0-11675 GCA_001675575.1 Neotoma lepida | reverse complement strand
CACAGAGGAATCTCAGTTCCCTGGCTTTAAAATGTCACTACAGCTTCCTCTTCATTCCAATGGTGACGGTCCCAATTCACAATAAGGATGATAAGGCTCTCAATAAGACTAAAAGATAAACTAAAACCTCATTTCCAGCTTCTTGCCTCCACATGTGCTGCACATGACTCCATCATTATTAAGTATAATTCTTGCCATGGATGGTCATATGCTTGGGTCACAAAACATGGTTAAGACATTTTCCCAGCTAGCTAACACTCTGACCACAAAGTAGGGTCTCACCTTTTGTTCAATCCTCAAAAATCCTGTAGACTGGATCTAGCTACTAATTTCAGCCTGCCCTAAAGGTGGTGTTAGATTACACATAGTCCTTAAATTCATCATTTCTCCTAGTTGTGGCCAACATCACACACTCTATCCCAGGTGTGTTCCCTTGAAACATAATCTGATGGGCTCCTTGTCTTCCTCATCCTCCCTGTCCCACCCCCAGCTTCCCACACTTCATCTCTCACTTCTCATCCTTATTTTTGTGTCTGTCACACAGTGTGACAGCTGAGAGGAGCTCTAGGAGAACAAGAAAGAATTCAACAATATTCACTCATTTAACGAACAACCTGAAGCACTTACTATGTGCCAGATGCTGTAACACTATGAATATAAGAGGATACACACACACACACACACACACACACACAGATAGATAGATAGATAGATAGATAGATAGATAGATAGATCTCACAGCAAAGAGATTCATGCTATCTGAGAGTTTACAGGCTTTTGATTATCAACCTTGCCTAACCTGTCAGCATGTGGACTATCTTCCCAGTTTTTCTATATGTCCAGAATGCCTTCCAGAGACATCTAGGTCATCATATGGGTTCATGTACTAGCCAAAGACTGAAAAGGCCAAGTAGACATAAATTCTATGAGGCAAAGAACCCAATGTTCATGGAGCAAAGAACAACCATGAGCCAAGTTTCTGTCCTAAATGCTATCCTATCATTTACATCTTTGAAAAAATATACCTGTTGCTATGAAGTCCAATTCAGATGTTTAAAAGTTGGAACATGTTTTTCTTACTAAATAAAAAGTCGTCGTCTTAGCAGCATTGGAAAAAATATATTTTTCATTCTACTATATTTCTAGTAGAAAGAAAAATGAACCACACAGGCAGCTGCTACTAAACAGAAATGCACAGTTATACATAGAAAATGGAGGCCATACAGGACTTTGTTGGGCACAATTTATGGCCACTTCTCTCAGAGTCCTGACCAAGCCCAACAGAAGGACTAACTCCCAGGTTGCAAGCTCCTTCTATTGTTTCCTAAGACAAAAGTAACACAAGTTTTATGGCTGAATCCTTAATTCTTACTCCCATCATTTAATGAGGTCAAACTTCCTGCTCACATTTAAGGAGACAAGCCACTGAAGAGAAGCAATTCCAGTTTTGTTTTGTTTTTTAATTTTTAAGTGTGTGTGTGTGTGTGTGTGTGTGTGTGTGTGTGTGTGTTGGTGTGCCCAAGGAGGACAAAAAGAGGTTCTGATCCCTTGGAGCTGGAGTTACACGTAGTTTTAAAGTTCCCAACTTGGGAACTAGGAGGGTCATTTACAAGAACAGCAGTCACTCTTAAACCACTGAAACATCTTCTCTTCCTCATGAGTTCAAATATCAGATCAAAGGTGTATACATTCCCTTTCTACATAAAGTGAAAAAGACTTGATCCCATCCTTATCCTCCTTTACTAGAGAATCCTTGGAACTTGAATCTTGGCAAAGAGGACAACTCTACATGACCTTTTCCTCAAATAGAAAGAAAAAGTTAACCTTTGCTCATCAAACCAAGAATTGCACAAATCCTAGGACCTCATTATGCCTAAACTTCATGAATTATTCATGCTTCGTTATGTGAGAGAGTTTAGATTTAATTGTTTTGAGGGGCATCTTCCCTACAATTAAATGGAAAATATCCTCATTTGTCTACAAGGCTATTTTAAGGACAGGTTACCATGGCTTTCTATAGATCACATATATAAATCTAGGATCATTGACTCAGCCTAGAAAAAACATGAAGCACAAAAGTCCTTTCTATATCTACATGGAGCCCATTTCTAAATTAAATCCAGCAAAAATGATACCAATACCCACATATGCAAACACTTATAAGTCAGCTATGCCCAATTATTAAGAAGGCAGCCCTAGGTCACAAAAACAATTTTGTGAAATTGATCTTAAATAAAAAATGTTTAATTACCCTTAAAGCAGTAACAAGTGGCTAGTCAGTGAAAATTTTATATTTCCCATGGATTTGTACCACTTTCTGTGCATGTAAAATTAGCAGAAAGGGTAGGATTTACATTGCAAGGAGATGGAAGTGATTAAAGAGACAAAACACTTTCAATAGTTTTCTAACCAATCCCANGATCTGGCCAGCTATGTATCCAATTATCCAATGTAAAAGTTACAGTTTTATTACATTTTGATAAAAGCCACTGAAAAGCCAAATGCACAGAATTCTAAGCAAGAGTCACAATACTTTTGAAATCTCTCTCTATCTATCTATCTATCTATCTATCTATCTATCTATCTATCTATCTATCTATCTATATGATTCTGTTTTTCAAGAAGTAAGAGATGTTGTTTTCAGTAAAAACACACATAACTTTGAGAGATGGAGTATGTTTCTTAAAATAGCCATGGAATTTCTTTTTGACTCATCTCTTACCTCACTTCCACATCTTATCTTTTACCAGCTTCTGTAGGCTCTNGCTCCATATTTAACTTAGAGCCATGTGCTTTCTTCAGGTACCTCTGACAGCCTGGCCCAAACTACCATGTCACCTACCTCTTGTCATCTTTTCACTTTTGCTCTTGGTTCCTCCATTCTTGCCACAGTAGGCTGTAATGAGAGTTCATCAATGCTCAGTCTCAGACCTTTCCAAGACTTCCTTGTGTCCTTTAAGTAAAACTTACACTCCTTTTGTAGTGTAAGGAGCATTAATTAAGGTTGAGCTTGTGATAACTGTTCATATTTCCAGCACTCCAGAAGCTGAAGAAAGAAAGAGGACTTTAAGTTCTATGCCAGCCTAAGGTACACAGGGGACTCTGAAAAACAGAGAGACAGAGATGGAGAGACAAAGACAGATAGAAACAGAGAGACAGAATCAGAGTGACAGAGAGAGGAGGGAAGAGGGAAGTCAACCTGATCTCTGGCCTCTTCCTTGTTCCCACCCTTTCTCATCCTGTCCCCTCCTTTCAGGGCATCACACTGACCTCCTTGCCATTCTCAAAGCCCATCCACATCCAGGGTTCTGAGTTTACTTATCCTTTTCTTAGAATCTTCTTCCCCAGGCTCCTGATATCTCAGCCTACTGATTATTGCCTATAGATTAGTCATTTTATTCATTTGTTAATTTGGTTCTGTTTTAGCTTTTGGTGAATGCCCAAGTAAATAAAATTAATGAAATAACGTATTTAAAGAATGGTCAAGTTTTGATGAAATCCCTATATAAGTAAACAAATGGATTAAGGGAATTTTATAGAGTTACAGCTATTCTACAAAACAATACTAGTTATTTTCAGGGCTAGTAGTACTTCTTTTTAATTATAACAGAAGTCATATTGTGCTAATAATTTTTCATTTCTGGAATTTTTAAGAGCACTACTAAAGAGGTCATTCAGGCTTCCAAAAACCATGTGCAATTTTATGGCCTGTTTTATTAAGTATTTCAAAATTTTAAATTGTAGATTGATTTCAGTGGGGACAGCCATTTTAAAAAATCTATTTCAGCTTTTATGAGACAGGGTTTTGTTACATAGCCAAGGTGTGCCTGGAGCTTGCTATGTAGCCCAGGCTGGCCTCAAGCTCAGGACGCCCCTGATTAAGCCTCAACAGCTTTAAGGTTCCAAGTACAACCCACTAGCTACTAAACCTGGCTTTAAAAGTCTAAACTCTTGGCCTTCTTTTGCTCACTTGTATGACTTGACTGACAAATTCCCTTCAGAAATATTAAACATCATTCCTAATGTTATAGAACAGAGTCAAGGAAACGTTCTACAACACTCATCAATGAACCAAGCATTCTGAACACTGAATCTTCTCTAGCCTTCACCTTGGACTTCTAGGCTTCTAGAACTGAGAGAAATACATTTCTGTCGTTCATAAACCACCCAGTTTTCATAAGTTTGCTATAATGTTGGACTAAGTCAATAATCACATATGATGGAGTTATAAAATAAGCATATATCCAGAATATTTCCTCACTGTCTAACTCTTCATTTTTCAAAGCAATTTATAATTATTAAGTCTTCAAAAACAAACCCTATGAAACTAAGCTTCCAGTATCTCAAATAAGAATGAGGAGTTAGGTGACATGGTTAATGTTACAAGAACAATGTAAACAAATAACAAAGACAAAGACTGAATTCTATAAGCTTGTTTCAGCCTCAGAGCATCTCACAGTCACTGTGGTGAGTGGCAGCCAAAGACACTTAGAATTAAAACAGATTCTTGTCATGTTACCATTGGAATGTCTTGGGTGAAATTTGTGAATGTTTATTAAGGATGTGAATCCAAATTCCTGTCAGACATAGGAATTTAGGCAGCTGAGACATATTCAAAATGTTCCCTTTCTCATAACCATACCATTGAAGAACCCAGGCCCTTACAGATCTCTCATTGCCATCCTGTTGAAGAACCCAGGTCCTAAGTAGAGAAGGCTTCCCATAGGGCAGGAACACAGCTATCTCCACTTCATCCCAAGGTCAAAGAAATATGACTGTTGTCATGTTGCATGGGTCATACATTAACCAAGCCCAAACCCCCTTCTCAGAGATAGACTGACTCCTGCCACATAGTGAGTCATATCCCACTCTTCTACCTTTTTCATTAGTCACATCACATGTAAACTAAGTGTACTTCCTGGCAGTGTAAGACCAGTCTGTTGAAGCATTCAAAAGTGGGCATCTTGCTTTATTTCCCGAGGGCTGAAACCACTTCTTGTGTACAGGATAAAGTGATTTGCAAATACTGCTTTAAGTCATTAGTTTCCCATAATTTTCAAATGATTCATTTTATTAGAGAAAATAATAGTTGGCAATCCATTAATGCCACCTAAACCCAGAATTATTATTGCTATTATTCACTATGGTGTATGAAAATAATATATACATACTTCTATAAATCATCAACATAAAAAAGCAGTTCAAGAATTTTATTATTTACTGAAATATTCTGTAAGGAGCTGTATTTCCTTTTATAGGCACTGTAATGTTCTCAAAGTGGCAAAAATGGCAATGTGAGCACATTGTTATCACTCACCACCATCGCTGATATTTGAAATAAACACTGTTCAACCAAGAATTCTTAAAGCTTCTCCAAGGCAGAGGAAGAAACACATCTGAAACATGCCTGAAGTCTCCTGGAAAACACTGTCAACTTAGGTTAGCCAAGCAAAGAAGAAATTAGTCACTGAAGGAATGGAAACCAGGAAGGAAGAAGAGTAAACATTACTTATAAGTAAACTTATACCTTCTGAAGCTATTTTTCTATCTTTAAAACATTAAAAATAGTAGTATATGACTAAAAGTACCTACCCCATATCAGGTACATATTTTAAGGTATAGTAAACATTAGTTACTACTGTTGCAGTGTAATTTCCCATAGGAAAGAAACATCACATAAGATAAACTACAGGAAGGTCCTGTTGAATTTGGAATAGCTTAAAAGGAATATGGAAATACGACAGGAAAAAAGAAAAAGGACTTCATGGGAGTGACACAATCATAACTGAGTTCCAGAAAGAAAAATTAATAAACCAGATAGATAGATAGACAGATAGATTAGATAGATATAGATAGATAGATATAGATATAGATATAGATATAGATATAGATATAGATATAGATAGATAGATATACAGGTATTTTGAAAGTGGGAGGACATTTTGACAGAGTTTGTCTATATATCCCTGGGTGTTTTGAAACTAGATATAGAGCAGATGCTCCTAGTCATGATGTTCATCTTCAATTCAGTTCCAAAGCCATGGAAACAGGTGACCATGAATTGAAACTTCTGAAATGGTAAGCAAAAATGAATATGTCTTCCTTTAAAAAAAACATTGTTTTATTTACTGGGATACCTAATGCTGTGTCCATTTTCATGTAATAGATAAATGTATTCTGAGCATATTCTCCAATCTTTCTCCCTTTAAGTTGCTGTTTTCTCAGGATCTATCATAAAAACAAAATTAAATGAGATTATCTTGTCTGTGGCTGTTACATAACAGTGACTATCATCTTGCAAACACACTTTTTCTATGTTCCCTTGCTTTGTATACTTTTATGAAGCAAACAGCCATGCTAGGGAGACCTAGAAGGCAAAAAAAAAAACCAAACAAACAAAAAAAAAAAGTGAGGCTTTCATCCAACAGCAAGCAAGAAACTGGGGCTCTCAGTCCAGTACATTACAATGAATTAAAATTTAAAAGCAATCATATGAACTTGGAAACAGATCCTTCTTCAATCTGACTCTCAGATGAGATCTCAGTCCAGGCTGGGACCTTGGCTGCAGAGTTGTAGAAATCCTGAAGCAGAGCTTCCAGCTAGCTAATCTATGCCCAGGTTGTGACTCTCTGAAATTAGAACAGGATACACATGTGCTGCTTTAAACAACTAAATTTAAGGTAATTTGTTATATAGCTAGGAGTAGGTTGTATAAATGTGGCATTTTAATAGAGTATATAAAGTAGAACATAGNAAATTCTGAAAAGTTACACAATTTCATTGAGGAGAGTTAGTAATGACAGAAAAGTGAACCACACAAATAAATGGCTTGTTCAGTTTTGCCCTTTAGATGAAAGTGAGGTGGCAGTGAGCAACTGTGAGCTACCCAATCCTGGTATTATTCACATATGGAGTTAGAGATGCCAAAAATAAATTCAACTACCCAGACTCACTCCAGCCAGAATATGCTATTGTCTAAGACTGAAAAGAAATGACTGATTTGGATCTCCTTTTAAAGTCCTGCAACTCCCTCCTCCATCTACTTTAATGGTAATAAAATTTACTATCGTAAGTAATTGTTCTGAAATTACGCTATTATCAATATCTAACATCTTTCCAAGACCTGATAACATATGCAAATAATAAAAGAAGAAGATACTCATATTTTTAGTGAAAGAAATTATTCATTTTCACCTTGATCAACAGGATAATTACATGTGCAAAATGCTCATTCTGACCCCAAAATAGTCTTCAAATAAATATCATGTAATTTTTTTGTCTAACAAGCTATTATACTTTATTCCCAAAGCAGTAATAGCAGCTTATGAGGCTTTTAAAATGCCCTACTGACCACAGAAAGCCTTTCCCCTTAAATAGCTCTTAAATGGGAAACAGCCATTGTCTACTATGATTACAATGTATTAGTCACAGGTCATAAATATGCACTAATTTGTACAGTGAGTCCTCAGAGAATTAAAATCAGATGAAATGGATAAACTGCCCAGTTAAAAACATTTGTTTGGCTTCATAAACATTCCAAAAATGTAGTTGAAGAATTGCCAAGGCCAGTGTTATTTGCGTTTTGTGCAAACCAAGAAATCAATAAAACTAAATTCTGGTCTTATATGGGCCCCCAAACTGCACTACCAACACTAACTGGGCAAATTCCTCCTGTTAAGGTGGCCTCTTCAGCCTAAATCATTTGCAGCTAGAAAACTAAAGACAAGAGATGGAAGCTCAAATTGGTTGCAAGAATCAGGAATAACTTTAAGTGGAGTTGTTCTAAGAGAAATCAAGAAATATGAGAAAATGTAGAAATTTTACTCCTTTTGTTCACTAGTGAAAACATGAATAAATGAAAAGGGTTCTTCAAACTCCAGTTGGGGCTGGTGGACATGGTGTGTGGCCAGCCATGAACTCCTCAATTTAGAAGTCTTGCAATCCAATTATTTCAACTTGTTGCTTCAATTTAGTTCTCATCATTATAGTGTCAACCTAGAAACACAAATTTACCTCAATGGGCATAAAAGGTAGTCTCTTTTGGAAGCAAATATGAGTAACACAGATTTCCAATTTTTTTGTTCCAGTGTAATAATAGAGTCATGGTGGTTTTATAGTAATAGAACATAGAAAAATGTTAAGAGACTTTTCAAATAAATTAGAATTATCAGGTAGATGGGTCCCAGAAAAGTGGGGTGCTTTCAGCTATAGGCCTTTTATGAAAAGGAAGCAGTTAGATGAAGGGAGCACAAAGTATGCCAGATTTCTATGAATGTATTTAAATTTTTATATGTATGATTGTTTTGTCAACATGTATTTCTGTGTACCACATGCACACCTGAAACAGGTCATTGGATCCCCTGGGACGGGAGTGATAGATGGTTGTGAGTCACCATGTGGGTGCTGGGAATTGAACTTGTGTCCTCTGCAAGAACAAGTGCTTTTAACCACTGAACTAGCTCTCCAGTCCTTAGACAGTCATTTGACTTTCAATTGACATAAATATTTTTTTATGTGTGATATATAAAAAAAGATGTATATATTGGATATATCATATATATATGTGAATATATATATATATATATATCAAAAAGGAAATGAAATATATAATCCCTGGTATCTAGAGAAGTTTAAAGTAGTATATCAGCTTGGCTGTCCATTCTTGGTGAGATACATGTAAATAGCAAAAAAGAATTAAAGTGGGGAGAAAGAGAAAAGGTAAGCTATTCTTTCACAAATCATATGACTTGTAGTAATATGGAAATTATTATNAAGAAAATATTGTGTATGAATCTTGTATAAAATAAATATGCAATTGTTACCTTTATTGAGACATGGAGCATTAAACACATAAGAAATGAAATACATATGGAATTAATAAAGTTTAAAACATCTGCAATTCTTGATAGATAGTGTGGGGGGTGTCTGAGTCTGTGTGTCTGTGTCTGTATCTGTGTGTTTGATATTTATTATAGACCACATAATACTATATTCTTCAACAAACAGTTCTAACAATGTGATTCTAGAAACTTTAAGATATGATGGTTGATGAGAGGCTTAGTGGATGCAACTTAGAGTAAGACAGTCAGAATAATAAACAATAAATTTTATTCTTGCAGGAGTCAATGCTGAAAATGTTTATTAAGTCATGTGAGGACCCAGAATGAGAAACAGGAAAAGCAGGCAGGAGTGCCCATAAACCAGTGCAACCTGGCTCCAGCTGAGGTCATTAGTAACCATAAGGAAGTGCTATCTTTCCCCACACCCCATACACACCAGAACTGCAGGAAGATTTACCTGGACCAACCAAGTGCTGGACACATTGGTAGTGAGCTGTGCCTATGCAGGTTTGGTTTGAACTCCCTTAAACAAAGATTCAGCTTCAATCTCCCACTAAGGCCAAGGGGAACTGGCAGACAAGGATTTCTACCCTCCCAGTTAGTAGCCAGAAACTATAGACGGAGGACAAAAAGCTAGATACACTGTGAATTGAAATCAGCAGAGGCTGTGGTCAAATAAACTGAAGCTGGTCCTTCAGGGTGGTGGGTGTGTGGGTCTGTGGGAGAGTGGAGGGTGTTACTCTGACTGCCTATTCAAGCAACAACACAGGAACTATGAACTACCCTGTTCAGTTCAGCAGTTTCACAAAAAACTCAATCAAAAGTTATTTGTTGAGAATAGATTGGATTCCCCAAATCTGCTTTTACAGGTTTGAATTGGAAATGCAAAATTCATGTCCTCCATCAGCATAGTTTGCAAGATGAAACATCCAGGTAGGGAAGGAATTCAAAGCTCATCCACCAGAGAAATGTTGACTAATATGTTTTTGTTTTTTTAATTTAGTACTATAAGTTATTGTATATTTTTGCTCTGTTTTTAATTTTTTATTTCTTCATTTATGTATAAATATCTCTAAATGGTCTTGTATAAATTTTTTGTTTGATTGGTTGGTTTGGTTTTTCAAGACAGGGTCTTTCTGTGTAGCCATGGCTGCCCTGGAACTTATGCTGTAAAACTCAAACTTTTGCCTGCCTCTGCCTGCTGGGTCCTGGGATTAAAAGGCATGGGCTACGAAGCCCAGCTCTTGTGTTAGTTTTTAAGGTGTTCAATTAGGTTTTATGAATATGTATACTATTATTCTCCCTACGCACAATAAAAATTATTTGCTTTGCCCCTACTAAACACTCTTCATAATGGCTTAATTTCAGAAGCAACCTAGGTATCAGCTAACAGAGCAATGGATTAGAAAAATGTGTTTTATTTATACACAATGGAATTTTATTCAACCATAAGGAAAATGAAATTATGCCATTTGTGGGAAAGGGGATGCAAATGAAGGTTACCATGCTAAAGGAATCAAGTCAACTTCAGAAAGATAAATATCATGTTCTCTTTTATTTGTAGATACAACTTATATATATACATGATATATAAAATCATGTTTGTGAATGACATGAAGTAGGAGCAAAACTTTTGAGGAGTACACAGAAGACTTAACAGGAAGGCAATGAGAGGATTGGGGTNTAACAGTTTGTGCTACAATCACACTCTATGCTTGTATGAATAAATACCCTTATGAAATCCAGGACCATACCAAAAAATGTAGGACAATAAAAAGTGTGATTCTAGTCTGGATAATGAATTTCCAAGATAAACTGGCTGATACAAATCCAAGAAAGCTATAATAGACTATTAAGAATATACTAAGTAAAAACAGGGCCTTATGAATAGTAATAGTAAGACATTTACCTATGACACATCTGGAAGTTGTTTTAATATGTCTATAGGAAGGAGAAAACGTGAAGGAAAGTTTATGATATAATTGTCTATTTTTATAAGATTAAATGTTCCCATTACATGAATAAAAATATAAAAAGAAGACTATGTATTTACACACACACACATAAACAAATATCACAGCATGACACTTAACTGTGGAAAGTGAAATAATTACAAGTAAAACAAATATAATAAATATCTAAATATTTATTGTCTAATATCATTAACAGGAAATAATAGTTTGTAACAAATCCAAAATCTTAACCTCACATTAGTAACTAATTCGTCTATTAAGGAAATACTCAGGTTGGGAACTGATCTATTGGAGCTTATTATTGGACCTAACAATTCACAATAATCTCTGAAATATAATGCTTTCTTTTCAATTGTTCAGTTCAAACCAATTGCCAGATGGACTTTCTTCATCTATCCCATCATGCTAGACAAAGGTTGTAAATTAGCACCTTATAGTGACTCTAGAGCAGTGGTTCTCAACCTGTGAGTCACAATCACTTTGGTGTCATATATCAGGTATCCTGCATATCAGATATTTACATTATATTTAATTACAGTAGCGAAATTACAGTAATGAAGTAACAATGAAATAATTCTATGATTGAGAGTCACCACAACATGAGGAGCTGTATTAAAGTTTTGCAGAAGGAAGAATGTTGAGAATGGCTTCACTAGGTAGACTTTTATCATCTACATAGAAAAGCAGTAAAAAACATTATGCAAACCATTTGGTACTAAAAGAGACATAAACAGGTCTCAGTGCATCAGTGGCAATCCCTACCTGTTCTGCTTCATCAATTAATGCTATGCATAAAAAAGCATGCAAGACATAAAAACCATGTCAGAAGTAGTCTTGTATTTTCAATCCCTTTAAAAGTCCA
>LZPO01087619.1:59402-73311 GCA_001675575.1 Neotoma lepida | reverse complement strand
GGTCCTTCTAGTGAGAGCTTGGAAGACAAGAATGCTGAGAGAAAGGCAGATAGTAGAGAGCCAGATCATGAGGATTTGGAAGAAAGCAAAGACTGAGAAAAGGGATAGGTACCATTTACATGAAATGGCCAAGTTTCTTGCTTCATTCTGCCCATATCCTGAAAACTTGATTGAAGATGAGTTTAAANATACTGGACTAATGTCTTTAGCATTTCAAGGCAGAAGAGCATCTAGCCTGAGATGCTAGGCTGAGAAAGCAACTGTACATTTAGGACGATATTTGGGATGAGAAAGAAACCTTAATAAGTTAAAAGACACCACTGAAGAGACACCTGTGCCACACTGGGACAATAGAAAAAATTTCCTGAAGGCAAAGGCCACCCTTAAAACTCTATTTTGTGAAGACACATTCATTTGAAGAAAGAAAGCCTCAAGTGAAAGGGCTCCCTGCTGCTCAAAGGCAACTGCCTAGGAAGGTTTTATCAGGGCCAACACACAGAATCAAACACAGTTGTGATCCAAATGAGGCAGGCTGTGACTCAACAAAGCAACAGAACTCCACAGCAGCATCCACATGGTACTGGTTTTGCAGGCATAGAAGATTCAAGATTGACGGATTTTGGAGTCCTGCTTCATGGTTTCAGAAAACAGCTTTGTTAGTTACTTTTTGTTGCTATGATAAAATAGCATGACCAAATGGAACTTATGGAAGAAATAGTTTATTTTTGTTTGTGATTCCAGAGGGGAGTCCATGTTGGTGAAGAAGGCTGGCAGCAGAGGACAGAGCCAGCAGCAGAGAGATCACATCTCNAATGACACATGGAAATCACAGAGGAAACTGAAAATCAGAAGGAGCTATAAATACNCAAAGCCTGCACCCAGTTATCTATTTCCTCCAGCAAGAGATCACATGACCTCCCACAAANGGAGCCTTAACTGGAAAACATCTGTAAGTGTTCAAATACATGAACCCATAGGAGAAATTTTCACTCAAGCTACCACATTCCACTTCCTGGTCCCAAAGGCTCAAGGTCATTCCTCCAAAAAACAGTATGGTCAGGTTAAGGAACCCACATCTCCTGGTATCAACTGTGTTAGTTACTATTCTATGGCTGTGCACAACATGATGACCAAGGTGATCTATAAAATGAAAGTGTCTAATTGGGTCTACAGTCTCAGAGCGAATCTTAAACNGTCTTATTAATTGAAAACACCAGGCCAGGTATTGAGGTAAATTTTGAATNATCAGAGAGACAGAACAAGCCACAGCCAACCTCACCTTGCCAACTCCTTAGCTGATCTTGTTTCCTCAGACTGCAGGCTTCTGAGTCTTCACCCAAATGAATCTCAGCTGAACTGCTGCTCAAAGCCTGAAAGCTTAAGAGGCCCCTAGCTTCTGGTTTCCACACCTTATATACCTTTCTGCTTCCTGCCACTACTTTCTGGGATTAAAGGCATGTGTCTTTCTCAAGCAAAGACATGAGATCTCAGGTGCTGGAATTAAAGGTGTGTGCCACTGGAATTAAAGGTGTGTGCCACCATGCCTGGCTGTTTCCAGTGTGGCCTTGAACTCACAGAGATCTGGATGGATCTCTGCCTCGGGAATGCTAGGATTAAAGGCATGTGCTACCACTGCCTAACCTCTATGTTTAATCTAGTGGCTGTTCTGTTCTCTGACCCCAAATAAGTTTTATTAGGGTACACAATATTTTGGAGGACATAATATAATCACCACAGATTAGCATCAGTGATGGTGGAGCAAAGGTATATTGGCAAGAACACTGAGAGTTCACATCTTGATCCACAAGTAGGAGGCAGAGAGAATACACTGTTAATGGTGGGAGTCTTTTGAAATCTCAAAGTCTGCCCNCAGTGACACACCTTCTCCAACAAGGNCACACCTCCTAATCCTTTCCAAACAGTTTCACTAACTGGAGACCAAGTATTCAAACATATGAGGCTACGAGGGTCATTCTCATTCAAATCACCAAGTTACCATTTTGTTGCTGTGATATAATAGAATAACCAAAAGCAAATTATTGAAGAGTTTAGCTTGGATCATGGTTCCAGAAGGTCAGATGTCCACAGTAGCTGGGAAAGCATGGCAGAGGAGCAGGAACTCAAGAGAGCACATCTCCACCCACATACAGGAAGCAGAGAGAGAGCAGGAAGTGGAACAAGGTTAGAGCACATCTCCACCCACATACAGGAAGCAGAGAGAGAGCAGAAAGTGGAGCAAGGTTACACACTCTCAAAGCCCCTCCCAGTGACATACTTCATCTAGCAAGGCTCTGTGTCTTCAAAATTCCATAACTTCCCCAAACAAGTGTTCAAATAAATAAGCCTATGAGGGACATTTTTCATTCAAACCACCACAGCAGCTGAGACCAGGCGATCTGTGGCTGTGTTGGAATCCCTGCAAAGAGGCCCTGAGAGACCATTATGTGAAGCCGCCAAGATGAAGCCTAAATCACAACAGAGACTCCAGGATACTAGAAATGTCAGGAAATGCCTGATCTTGGTTTTTGAGATAGGGTTCCTCACTGAGCTGGAGCTCACTAAAAAGCTGGAAGTCTTAGAGTTCTGCTTATCCCCTTTGCTACAGCACTGGCATAACAAGCACATGCCACTATACCCAGATATTTTTGACATTAGTTTTGGAGAGCGACCTAAGGTCCCTGTGTATCTCATCATGTCCCCATGTATCTCATAGACCTGTGGTCATGACATTTGATCTATTTTAATCAGCACTCTACTACATGCAATAGTTTTTGCTAAGTGGCTGACTTTGCCTTTGCTCATAATATGGATGGATATCCTGATCAGTAGTTGATTGAGAAATGGGCCAGCTACCTGTTTATCTGCAGAGAATGAACTTACAAGTTTTGTCTTATTCTAAAATTTGAGAAAAAAAAATGTTCTTCCAGGTGTAGTTCAAGAAACATAGGCTATCTGCCATTATTATTTCCATTTTTGTGTTAGGTCTCCAATTTCAGATTTAAATCCAACAACAAAACTAAAATGAAATAATAACTGTCGTGACAAGGCTCTTATGAATGTGGTCAGAAAGTATGCCCTAGTCTGTCTTAAAAATCTCTTACAGGCATCTGTTCTGTTTACATGAGTAAATTATAATTCAATCAGCAGAATGATTTTGACATACATTTGTGATTTTTTTCTTGACCCTTGAGTTTATTGTAGAAGGGAGCATTCTGAAGGTTCTTCTCCAGCTCACTCTGATCACTTGACACTTAGCTTCTGAGGTCTGCACAAAATCTGTCATCAGATACACTGGGTCACATGCATTCAAAACAATTCTGAATGTGGTTATGTTACTTGCTGGTCCCTGTTTCATGTAGNAAAATGTTCTCGTCAGTTTAGTTTCTAGGTTTAACTTCTTCAGTTGCCTGCATACTCCATTCATGGTGGGCAAAGAAACTGACATTAAGGACATTAGGGTAGCCACCAACAGAAAATAGGGGGCCTAGATGAGAGAAAGTGGGAGCGTGAATTGGAGTTGAGGAACGAAGAGGACAGAGGATAAAGAGTGAGAGGGAAAATGGATAATGGAACACCACTAGCAGACAACATGGCAGATTTACCAGGAAAATGAACCTGGTGTTTTGTTTAAGTTAGTCTTGTTCCTCATTAACTTTGGCCAAAGTCTCTCAGTGAAGAAATTATCCAATCAGCTTTTGTTTGAAAAGCATTTGTTTCCAATCCAATCAAACCTGCTCCTGGAAGAACCTCNCAAATCATATTTACTTTTTTCTAAGGTATGTGCCAAGTGGACAATTTTTTTTTCAGCCAAGTCTTCTTCAGAGTAGCCACAGGATGCCTAAGGCATGCTTGGCAGCAGCAAGTAATTTGGAGAGAAAATAAGAGTTTGGGTATAGTGAGGGTGTGGCTGGAGTGCAACTCTTCCCCTAACCAAACATCATTCCCTCTTCGGTCCTTGCCTGTGGAGTCTGAGAACCTCCACAGCCTTTCTTCCGCCCCACCTCTGTCCCTTTCATCATGCCAGCAGCATNTCTTCTGAAGTAGTTGGCTCCACAAGCCACACACCTGATCTCCTCAACACATGATTGTCTAGCCATAACTCGGGTCCTGTTTCCAGGGTTACATCATCAGAACATGCTGAAAAAATCTTCTAAATTATCAATAGTTGGTTTCTTTTTGCTAAGGAGTTCCTTCTCATCCTTCCCTTTTGCATTCTGCCAAAGCAACAAGAAGAAACAAGATCAGGACCTCATCATCTCATTTAGAAAATGTGTCACCAAAAAGTCTCTAAGAGCTGGAAGATGGGGGGACTGCTGGGAAATAGTAACTTCTGGACAGGACAGAGCTGGTGAACTCACAGCAGCTATGGTTACCTGCATAAGACCTGTTTTAGATCAAGCTAGCCAATACTCCNTGATGAGCTAGTGGGGAAGCCCTCGTGAGACCCCACCCCTATCTGAGATGCTATTGGTAGTTGAAGGCTATTAGAGGAGAGAAAAATGTATCATTCAGGGGTTTGTTCCCTGATGAGTCACACATGCTCTAGTGCCCTATACCCATTTGCATAAGGGCAGCACTAATTGGATTCAAAGGATCATAAATAAATAAATAAATAAATAAATAAATAAGAAGAGAAGAGAAGAGAAGAGAAGAGAAGAGAAGAGAAGAGAAGAGAAGAGAAGAGAAAGTTGGTGGGGGGATGTAAGGGAAGAGGTCCGTGAAAGGTAGAGGAAGTAGCAAGGGGTGGACATGATCAAAATGCATTGAAAATGTGTATAAAATTATCAAGGAATAAATATTTTAAAATGAAAAAAGAAAGTTAATTTAGAGATGTCCAACTTGATTGATTCCAACTTCCCCCAAAATAGAACAACAACTTATTTAGGTAAGTCATCTGCCCATTTACAAGGGTCTCCTCTCCTAAGAAAACAAATTGATTCATAAAGATGGACTTTGGAGGTATCTGCACTTTCGTTTGTCATGAGCTCTTTTTCTGGGGTGAGTAGATGTATTTCATGCTACAGGAAATGTCTGTCACACAATACCTGAAAGTGATAAAGTGACAGTAATGATTGGCCTGGCAAGGCATGCCCATTTGGTGCAATGGTGCTGTGAATGTCATAGCAACGACAAAATACTTTTATTAAGGTTACTTACAAGAATATGGGTGATGGGGTTGCTTACAAGAGCAGAAATGACTCAAATGCAGCTGCATCACCAAAGCCCACCCCAGCATGAGTGACAACTCATAAAAGCTGGAAACCTAGAGCACACTGCACAGCCTGCAGGCATCTCAATGAACTGGGAGTGTCCTTGCAAAGGGGCTTGGTTAGTTTAAACTCTACCCTCCCAGGTAGCTCTGCTGGTTTCTGCTTCTTCCAGGCGCATGCTCTGGTCTCAGAGTCTTCTTTCCAGCTTGGCTTATCTACGNACCAGTCTCAGCTGTCTTTTTATTTACTAATGGGAGCCAGGGACCTAGCAAATCTGGTCAGTTTCAGGGACTTGCTGAAGCTATTTTCAGTCATTTACCTTCTTCTGTCTTAAGCAGCTCCCCTGCAGGGCAGACTGCTTCAGTCTAGGAGGAAATGGCTACACAACACTCCACCCCTTCCTCCAGCTCTTTCATTCTTTCTTCCCTGTCTTCCACAACAATCCCTGGGCCTTGGAGGGAGTGACTATAGGTATCCATCTATGACTAAGATTACTGTGCCACAGTAACAGTCACTTGTCCTCAGCGGCTTCTCTAGTGGTNATGAGGCTGACAACAGCAGTGATTGATGGGTGTAAACANAAATGTTCAGAATGCATGTTCACAGGCACCTTACATCCGGCTAATAGAACAATAGAAGTTGCTTCCCCATTGGGACCTCTGACCTCCCTCCCCAGCNACAGATTTTTGTCCTGGCTTTCAGTACCAGATGTGAACTCCCTATTGCAGAACAGGCCTTAAATCCACTTGGAAAGCTATTGGCCTTACATGTGATAGCCAAGCCACTATTGCACAGGCAGGCACATCTTGCCTGGCATGTTGGNATCCATAGCAGAGCAGGAATGTTGATGACAGTTCTACGTGGGCAGCCTGCATGGCCCACTCCAGCACTATGAAAGCTAGTAACCAGGTCAGTCCCAGCTTAATCTCTCCATGTGACTTCAGCAACAGGGTCTCACCATCTAATGAGATACATAAAACCAACAGTAGTAGCAATANCCTTTATGGCTTATGGGACCTTGGGCCTTCCCTGGCCAACAACTCATAAAGAGGTAGCCCACCCCTGACACTGAGATTTTCATTCAATAACCTTGTGGCCTCTAGGAGTTTCTTTTTCCACCTATACAGAGTAACCTTTGTATTTAGACTCTTTAGCTATTGTTTCGACAACTTATTTTTTTTCTTTCAGTTAACCCAGACCCAGTGGGGTTGTAAGGTAGGAGGAAGTACCATTGTACCTGGCTGTCTTCAGCCTGGTTCTACACATCAGTGTTAATAAAATGGCTACCTTGGCCACCCTCTATTCTTCATGAACTCCCATACATAACACTTAGTTGGGTGAGACCCTTAATGGTGGCTTCACCTATTGGTTGCTTGCACAGAAATGCTTGTAAGAGGCCTGTGTTAGTTGTCCACATGGGTGAGAGCATATTCCCATCCCTCATTGACAGGCATAGGCCCTATAAACTCTACCTGCCATTCTCTCATGAGACAGGTTGATTTGTGTGCATGTTCCACCAGGGCATCCATTTCTCAAGGCTGTAGTAAGGTTTTACATGTTTGGACAGCACACAAAATATCAGAATATCTCACAGAAATGCCAGCAGACTTAGATACTTTCCAACCTATATTGGTTCCCCTATGACCAGACTTTGTATGCACCCAGTGGCAGCTTCCAATGGTACCTGGGAGGAAATGGTCAAAACCTTAGTGAGGGCATCTGTAGCCGGAAGTTTCTCCAGTCCCACCTGGCCCCTCTGTTCCACAGCCACTTACAAAATAGCCACTCAGAGGCTTAATATTAATAACCAATTGCATGGCCTATGGCAGGCTTATTGCTAGCTAGCTCTTATAACTTAACCCATTTCTATTAATCTGTAAATTGCCATGTGGCTATGGCATTACCAGTCTGCTGGCATCTTGCTGCTCCTTCCGTGGTGGCTGACATCTTCTCTCTCCCCTCTGCCTTTCTTTTTCCTGTCACTCTCTTGGATTTTCTGCCTGGCTATAACCTGACTCGCCATAGGCCATAACAGCTCCTTTATTAACCAGTCATAGCAACACATATTCACAGTGTACAGAAAGACCATCCCACAGCAAGCATCTGCTTCATGATTTCCAGAGGGACTTAACGGGCTGTGGATTACCACATGGAAAATTACCAGGGGTTATGATTCCTGTTGAACTCTGTTATGTATTTTTCTCCACATTTGTCGCCCCCACCATGGCTGATGGAGTACCTGCCAGTCCTTTTCCCACTGGGCCATCCATAAAGTGAGGCCTCTATATATAGCTCAACTATCAGTATAGATCGTCATGAGCCAAGTCTCATGAGTTGTTAGTATCCATACCACTCTTAACTCAGCCCATTGGCTATTGTTTCCTTCTTCCTTTTCTAGCCACATAGTATCTGTGTTCATTTGTTTTGCTGCAGCTACCCATTCTCCTTTGGTGTGACTTTTAGTACCATCTGGATACCAAGCATCCACAGTGATGGCAGGAATCCCCTCCAGTAAACTATCTGTTGGTTCAATTACTGGAGGATGCTCAGTGGCTTAGTGGACACTGGTCCTAGAACAGCCTTCATGGCATTTGTGATCAAGCTTGCAGACATCATACCTCATTGCTGTATGTGTTCATCCCTTCTTTGTAGAATTTGATTCTGTGCCACAGCAGAAGGAGGTTGACCAGAAGGCCTTCAATCCAGCCCCTTTCAGGTAATCTGCTTTTACAGTCACTGGGGTTTGACCTGTTATGGATTCTACCTTTTACACAGCTTTATATGCCTGTCATAGTTGCTGTTCTAGCACTGTGCACCAAGCCTCTGCTCCTTTCTAAAATGGAGACCAAAGCTCCATTTTGACCATTTGTTCAGATTTCCTTTGCTATAGGCCCCCAGCTATAGCCTTCTGAACTCCTGGCGACTTCTAACAGGAAGGGACACTGAGGTAGTATGGCACACAGCTGTTTAGCCTGTCCTACAAGGATCTTAGCCTACTCAGAAGGCTTTTGAGCCTCTTTGTTCTAATCCTATATATTACTCTTCTTCATCAAATTATACAAAGGATGGGTAGCTTGGGATATGCAGTATGAAAATCTCCCAATATCCCCAAAGCCCCCCAAATGCCTGTATCTTCTTTACACTTATAAGCACAGAGTGTTGGAAGGTTTTATCAATGTCTTACCAGACCATAATACTTGCAGGAATTTCATAGGTGTGTCTAGCCCTTGTACCTGTACAGACTGATCACTCATTCCCGTTCCTTTAGACCACTGATTTTCAAGCTGTGGGTCATGACCCCTTTGCTGGTCAAATGACTCTTTCACAGAGGTCACCTAAGACAATCTGCATATCAGATATTTACATTATGGTTCATAACAGTAGCAAAATTACAATTATGAAGCAGCAACAAAATAATTCTATGGTTGAGAGGTCACCACATCATTAGAAATGGTTGCAGCATTAGGAAGGTTGAGAACCACACTTTATATGCACCTGTATGTTCCTTAAATACTTTCCTAATCTGTAAGATCCTCAGAAGTTAACAGGATGTCATCATGTAACAAAACCTTTTCCAGAAGATGGGCAGGACAAGGCACCATCCTAACCACCACCATCACTTAACAAAAAGAGGTTACAAAAATAACCTTAGTGAAAGTCTTAGTCATTGTTCTATAGCTGTTAAGAGACACCTATCACCCAGGGTCAAGGGAGAACATGGCACTGCCTGCCTCTGCTGCACCATGACTATGGCAACTCTTATAAAGGACAACCTTTAATTGGAGCTAACTTACAGTTCAGAGGTTGAGTCCATTGTCAACATGGCAGAGAGTATAGTGACACACAGGCAGACATGGTGCTGGAGAAGTAGTTGAGAGTTCTACATCTGGATCCTCTGGCAATAGGAAGAGAGAGACACTGGGCCTGGCTTGGGCTTTTGAAACCCCCAAACCCACACCCAGTCACACACTTCCTCCAACAAGGCCATGCCTGTTCCAACGAGTCNGCACTGCCTAATCCCTCTCAAGTAGTATCATTCCCTGATGACTAAGCATTCAAATATGTGAGCCTATGGAGGCTCTTTTTCAAAACACTACAGTGAAGCACTCTGAAAGTCTGTTGTCAACTGTTCTGAGCAAGTGTAACGTGATCTCAAAAGTTTACAACTAAGAATATACTACAGTTGAAGATAAACAAGGCCTCATATAACATGGAAAGGCCCCATCCAATTATATCAGTTGCTTCCTCCACCAATTAAGGTTTGGTACAAAAGTATGGATAGGAGGTGCTAACTTAATTAGCTCTCTGTAATCCAAAGTCATTCTCTCTGAGCCGTTATGTTTCCGTATCCTGGAGCTCTTCCATGGAGCCTCCCCACATTTCTCCACACCAGATGAACTTGGTGGACTAGACTTAATTCGATCCACCTATCACCCAGGGTCAAGGGAGAACATGGCCCTGCCTGCCCTGCTGCACCTTCTGGCTCACTGGGTCCACGAGGCCCTGGTTTGGCACCGAGGCTGTAGCTGTTGCTGCCTCATTCACCATTCCCAGCTGTTGGGAGAGTTTCTGGCTGGGCAAAACACCTACACCCCTAGCATAACCTTTTGCTAGGGTACCCTCCTTAGTGTGGGGGTGTAATTACCCACCCCTGGAACAGGCTTAATCTTTTNCCCCTGTGTNGTTCTGTCTTCTGTGAACTGCTCTTCTGACTCTAAAGCCTCCGAAGCTCCTTAGCACAGAATTCAACTTTCTATAACTTTTTCCTTGGGAACTCCAGCTCAACACAAATCTTGCCACATTTATCAAGTAATCCAGCCAGAACTTCCCCGTTTTGCCTTTTTCTTTTCTTATCTCCTTTAGGCTGCTCTTTTACTTTTTGGACACTCTTTANATGCTGTGCTAAGCCACTGAAATCTGCCAAAGCCTTCCCTACTTTATAAAGACCTTGACCCACCAAAGCCCCATACCATCTCCAGATCCCCACTTAACCAACCTGTTCTTTGACATCTCGGTGAACACAGTTCTATCTGGCCTAGAGTACTGGGATTCCAACACACCTTTTCTACTAGTTCCCTCAATGGTGTCTGTCCCTCCTCTATGGTCCTCCAGTCCCTGTTATTTGTGGAGACCTCAGATGGAAATAACCAGATGCTCCTCGTGGCTCTGATAAGCCAATCCATCAGGAACTGATTTCCCTCACACTGTCTCAGGTTATGCAGCCTTTGACATAAGGAGGGATGGGAAGATAAATTACTCAGTTTTTCTGCCTCTACAGACACTGATTGCATCCACTCTCATATTTAGTGACCTCACAAACCAGGCTGTGACAGCTCTTTCATGGTTTGTTTAAAACTCTTCCCTAATTCCAGCAGCTCAAGTGTTGAGTGTTTCCTGATTACCTTGGTCTCCTGCACTGGAGCATTGTAAAGACCCCAATCAGCAAGTTAGAGCACAGATTTTACCTCTTTTCCCAGCAAATGTTGGACCCGTGAGGTGTCTTCTATCACNTCTACCACTTCTCTCTCAGCCTCTCATTTATCTAATTTACTTGTTAGAGCAGAGATTAACAGAGAGGATGCTGGCTTCATCTGCCTCTATGTTGCAGTTTCTCCTTTACATTAACAAGTTCCTGCTTGGCCACTATCTTGGCCTCAGATGCATTTCTAACTATAGATAACAGTAGCCAGGCAACCTCTCTTACTAATTGCCAACTATTTCAGCCCCTAAAAGACTACAAAATGCCCTCTAAACCAGTGGTTCTCAACCTGTAGGATGTGACCCCTTTGGGAGTCAAATGACACTTTCAAAGTGGTCCCATATCAGATATCCTGCATATCAGATATTTTCATTATGATTAGTAACAGTAGCAAAATTACANTTATGAAGTAACAATGAAAATAATTTTGTGGTCGTGGTCATCATAACATGAGGAACTATATTGAAGGGTCACAGCATTAGGAAGACAGAACTATTGCTCTAAACCCTTAACTGTTTTCAGGGCATCTCTGTAGTCACATGGTGAATGCCACTTATCAAGCAGGCATGCAATTCCATACCACACAGATGAAGACTTCCATCTTGACATTCCTCCCTCAGACAGTCCTTAGTGGGACATCTCACTACCCACACCAAGAACCACACAACTGCCACCACAGCCACCAGGAAAGGACTTTGTATACAAATTTCCTTAGCACACGTTCCCCTTGAGGCTGCCTAGCCTCAGTTGCATGCCTTACTAGCCATAGCCAGGACCACGTACTCATTCTTCCACAGCTCATCTCTAGTTCTGTCCAGTCTCTGTTCAGAAACCAATTATGTTGTGTGACAGACTGTTCCTGAGGAGATGCAACACACACAAATCTACTCATATCAGATAGGAAGCCCACAACAGACCAAAATACAGATGCCACCAAAATCCAACTTGGTGAACCAATGAGGCTTATTGGGATATGGTAATGTGAGTGAAGGATTACTCCTAAGAGCATAAATGACTCAAAGAGAGCATCACCAAGCCCCGCCCCAGCATGAGTGACAGCTCATACAAGCTGGAAATGTGTAGCGTACTGACAGCCTTCAGGGAGCTGATAGGTTGGAGAGTGTCCTTTCCAGGCACCTCAGGAGCTTGGCTGGTTTCTTCTCTGAGGCAACTGGTGTGGTCTCAGTCTACTTTGCAGCTTGACTCATCTGAGAGTGACTCTCAGCAGACTTTATTATTTACTCTTGGGAGGGAGGAGCCTAGTGAATCTAGTTAGCTTTGAGGACTTCCTGAAACTATTTTGAGTTGTTTACTTTCTGACTTAAGGAGCTTCCCTACAGGATGGAATCTTTCAGTCATGGCAGAAANTGCTGCACAACAGCAGGACTCACAGCTGGGCAATATTAACGATTACGTTTTTCCTTCCGGCACCTTCCAGTACTTTGAAAGCTAGCCAGTAGAGATGAAGCTTCTAGATGAGTACCAGCTTGGTTGTTCGTACTCTACGACTCAAGTATGTGGTGTCTTCATCAATAGGTCGTACTGTCTAGTTCTGGAAGGTGACCAAGAGCATTGGCAATGGCCTGTAATGTTTGGGAGTCCATGCGACCTCACCAGGCAGCAACTCCAAAAATGGTAACCCATTTCTAATATTGGGCTGTCTTTTTGTTTGGTTTGGTTTTGTTTTTTGATAGCCCATGGTATCTAGGAGAGGCAATGTCATCTCATTAGGGAGTGACTCCATTTAAACTCTTTTATATGTATGTATTTTAGGAAGCATCCATAATAGTAGATTTCTTTATGACCTTTACACAAGGTCATTAGCATTACTTATCCCTCACATCCCCCACCCGATGTAACTTTTCCTGTTCTGTTATTTCTCTCCACCCCTTTGTACCACTGTATTCTACTTCCCCTCTCCTGTATATCCATGGCACATTACTGATTTCATGACTCTACAGGTATTCCAAATGAAACCTACATATTTCAAGATGCAAAGCTAACATCCNTAAATGGTACAAAACATGAGACATTTGTATTTCTGAGTCTGGATTACTTCACTTAAAGTTGTGTCCTATGGCTGGATCATGTAGTCGATCTGTTTCTACCTTTTTAAGGACTCTCCTCACTGATTTCCATTGTGTCTGCATTATTTTGCAATCCTAATCCTAGGAACAATGAATTAATAGTCCACTTTTCACCATGTTCACATCAGCATTAGTAGTCATTTATTTGTTTTCTTTTGTATTTTTTTGTTTGGTTTTGTTTGAGACAAGGTCTCACTATGTAACTCTGGATGGCCTGAAACTTGCTACGTAGTCCAGCCTTAACCTGAATTCACAGAGATCCAGCTGCCTCTGCCACGTGGGTACTGAAAGATGTGTCCCACCATGACTGATTTTTTTTTTTTTTAATTCTAACCTTTCTGACTGGGGTAAGATGAAATCTCAAAGTAGTTTTAGTTTACATTTCCCTGATGTCTAAAAATGTTGACTGTTTTTTAATGTTTTTCAATCCTCTGTATTTTATCTTTTGAGAATTCTGTTTAGGAATTCCACGCCCATTTTGTTAGGTTGTTGGTCTGCTTGATGTTTGTTTAGTTGTTTTAGTTTTTTATATACTCTAGACACTAACCCTATGTCAGATGTATAGCCAGCAAAGATGTTTTTCCCATCCTGTTGGCTGGCCCTTCCCTCCAATGATGGTGCCCTTTGTTATACAATAGCTTTTTCTCTCCACAAGACCCNATTTATTAATTCTTGGTTTTAATACCTATGCTAACAAGATTCTGTCCAGAAAGGCCTCTCCTGTACCTAAGTCCAAGCAGATTCCCTACCTTTCCTTCTAACAGATTTAAGGTGTGAGGTCTTAAATTGAGGTCCTTGGCCCATTTTGGAGTTGGGCTTTGTGCAGGGTGAAAGAAGGGGAAGTAGAATCGTTCTGCATGTAGCTAGCCAGTTCGACAGTCACCAGTTTTTGAAATCTTCTTTCTTCGGTGTGTATTTTTGGCCTCTTTACCAAAAATCAGGCTATAGGAGTGTGGGATTAGATGTGTGTCTTCAATTCTATACCTGTTTTTATGACAGCACCATGTTGCTCTTATTACTATAGCTTTGTAGAATAGCTTGAAATCTGGGACAATGATACATCCATAGGTTTTTGTTGTTCAAGTTTGTTTTAGATATCTTGGGTCTTTGTGGTTCCATGTGAAATTTAAGAT